>JAPYZL010171192.1:0-13223 GCA_030522825.1 Platygaster orseoliae
CGATATGTGGAACCAAACTGGTGTAATCAGTGCCCAAACTGGACCCTGCACTTTATGCAAGTGCAAATGGCGGGCACGATTACGCAAGAACGGATCAATTGATTTTGACAATTTTGTTTTCAAATAAAAGCCTATAAAATTCTACTCTATTTGAACCTTTAAAATCATGAAAAAAAATTTTTTTACTGGTTTTATAACCAAAAAAAAGTATGAACTTTTTGAAAATTGTTTTGCAATTAAAATATTGAAAAAAAATTTTTTTCAATAATTTTAAAGGTTCAAATAGAGTAGAATTTTATAAGCTTTTATTCAAAAAAAATTGTCAAAATCGATTGATCTGTTCTTGCGTAATCATGCCCGCCATTTGCACTTGCATAAAGTGCAGGGTCCAGTTTGGGCACTGATTACACCACTTTCGTTCCACATATCGAATGTAGTTCATTGTTATTTTATTTGTTATTGAATCAACTACATTTATGTAAAATTTCATTGCTCTAAGTGTTATAATTTTTTTCATCCACACGCAAAGTTTAACGAAGATTTTAACCATCTATATGAGTTTCCCCCCTTTAGTAAAAATAACAGCGGTTGTGGGTTAGTGAGAATAATAGTTATGAATATTTGGCTAGGATAATGAAAAAAAAAATGTGACGAATCGTTTTGACTTATTGATTGATAATGGAAAAAAAACCTAAAATTTACGAAAATGTTGGAAATCTAAGAAACATTGAACTTTCTAGAATGAAATTCTCGAAATTGAGACGAAAATTCACAAAAATACCAAAAAATATTGTTAATCGTATACATACTCTTAATAAGAGTAAGGTTTTTCACTTCTTATTATTTTTCTTAGTTTTTGTTCAGATTTCTTCATCGAAAATTATTAAAATATTCATAAATCATTCTAGCTGTATTAATGTAAAAAAGAATGCTGATTTCTGCAAAAGAAATTCAAATACTGATATTTATTGGAAGTTTTAATACTGAAGCAGAAAATTCTTATAATCTATAGAGTGATCCATGAAAACACTCAAAATGAAAATAGTTCTGAAATATATTAGACATCCAAAAATCACATAATGGATGAATTGCAGAAATCTATGACATCCTCTCAAATCTAAAAGAAAGGAATTTTGCAAGAATTTTCTTCTTGAACCATCGAATTGAGTTTACATAGGGTCAGTGGAATTTCAATTGAAGGTAATAATAATGATAAGAATTATTCAAATCATGATTACTTCATATTTTTCCAAAATAGTTCAAATTTCATTGTACAAATTTTTTTCTGACAATAAAAGTGAATTTTTCTTTTTTATTTTTCTGAGTCTTTGGAAAAAAAGGGGATTTTTTTTCCAAATTATTGATTTTGTGCATCATAATTATAATTTTCATTCACTAGTTTTTTCCTTAAATATCACGAGTTTGAATTTGAGTGATTTGAGATTGAAAATTCAAACTTAAAATTTAGATTGAAAATTATATATTATATATGTAATGTTTAATAATAAAATTATAAATTTTAAACTTCACTTGTCATGATAAAACATTTTAATTTCACATGTGATGAAATTTAAAATCATCAACTTTTCATCGTTATCGAGTCTATATAAAATCAGTAGAATTTGAATTGAAAATAATCATTAGAAGTCAAAATCATTCAAATCCCGAAGACTTTATACTTTTCCAAAATAGTTTAAAATTCATTGTAATACTTTTTTTCTGACGATAAGAGTGAGTTTTTCTTTCTTATTTTTCTAAGCGTTTGGAAAAAAAGAGAATTTTTTATTTTTTGATTTAATTATTGATTTTGTGCATTATAATTATAATTTTTATGCTTTAGTCTTTTTCTTGAATATTACAAGTTTAAATTTGAGACATTTCAGATTGAAAATTCAAATTTAAAATTAAGATTAAAAATTATTATATATATATTATATATGTAATATATAACTCAATATATATTAATCAATTTTAAATATTACATTTCAATATTATATACGTAATGTTTAATATTAAGATTTAAAATTTATAAGCTTCATTTATCATGATAAAATATTTCAATTGAACTTGTGCTGAAATTGAAAATCAACTTTTCATCGTCATCGAGTCTACATAAAATCAGTAGAATTTGAATTGAAAATAATCATAAAAATTCGAAATTATTCAAATCCTGAAGAATTGACATTTTTCTAAATAATTTAAAATTCATAATAAAACTTTTTTTCTGACACTAAGAGTGAATTTTTCTCTTTTATTTTTCTTGGTGTTTGGAAAAAATGAGAATTTTTGTTTTTTAAATTATCGATTTTGTGCATCATAATTATAGTTTTTATTCACTTGTTTCTTTCTTGAATATTACGAGTTTTAATTTGAGATATTTGAGATTGAAAATTCAAATTTAAAATTGAGATTAAAAATCATATATTATATATGTAATATTTAATTTAATATATCAATCAATTTTAAATATTACATTCAAATATTATACATGTAATGTTTCATATTTAGATTAAATATTTATAAGCTTCACTTGTCATGATAAAATATTTTTATTTGACATGTGCTAAAATTAGCAATCATCAACTTTTCATCGTCATCGAGTCTACATAAAATCAGTAAAAGTTTAATTAAAAATAACAATTATAATTTCAAATTCTAAAAATCCTGAAGACTTGATATGTATTCGAAATAGTTTTAAATTCATAGTAATACATTTTTTCTGATAATAACTGTAAATTTTTTTTTCTATTTCTCTGAGTGTTCAGTAAAAAAAAAAGATTTTGTTTTTTATTTCGAATTATTATTGATTTAGTGTATTATTATAATAATTTTAATTGCCTAGTCTTATTCCTGAATATTACAAGTTTGGAAGTTAAGACATTTAAATTGAAAATTTATAGGCTTCGCTTGTCATTATAAAATATTTTGGTTTATCATGTGCTGAAATTAAAAATCATCAATTTTTTGACGTCTTCGAGTCTACATAAAATCAGTAGTATTTTAATTGAAAATAAGAATAACGATTTACGATACTAAAAATCCTGAAGACTTGATATTTATTCAAAGTAGTTTAAAATTCATTGTAAAACTTATTTTCTGACAATAAGAGTAAATTTTTCTTTTTTGTTTCTCTGGGTGTTGAAAAATCGAGTTCACGAAGATTATTTCTTCCATTTTCCTCCGCAACAGCTCCAGCTCCAGATGTCAAGGCTTTGACTAAATCTGAAAAATCTTTACGCTTTCACGAATGACGCGCCTGATAAAATCTCACTGGGCAATTTCATAAGGACCGCAAGTAGATTTTCCTTCAAAAAAGCAAAATTGAAGTGGGTGGCGGATGACTGCGTGCACTTTCAAGGGTAACGCAGCCTCTCGAAACCGCTCTCTCGTCAGCGTTTTTCGACCTACCCTAGAAAACGTACTCCGTTGTAATATCGCCGTTTAGTGAGCTCCTCTCAGCCAGTGAGCCAAAAAAAAGTTGAAAAAAAAAATACGTTTGATTCAAAGGTTCCTTCCCACAGCGAAAGAAATCTCTTTGCGAAAAATCTGGAATGGTATGGAATTTATCGTCTCCGCGAAATTTTGGAGCTATTTGGAGATCGTGACTCTGGAAGGCTTTTGTGCTGCAGGTAGAAAAAATTTTCCGGATAGGTTTCCTAAAGGCGGCTTGAAATATTCGTGGTATGTTTTAAAATGAGGATTTTTAAAGAGTGAACTAGATGTTTGTAATTTTGAAATATCTCTTTTCAACTCAAAAAATAAAAAGCACATTTCTCAATGTCAGTTCAAATTTTTCAAATTCGTATGCTTCATATCCTTTCGAAATCGACTCAATTTCCAGCCATGTTCCATGGGTATAGCACCTCCTCCCCCCTCCCCCTCATCGTTTTAAAGTTTCTTCGTGCTCTACATAATTATCGAGAAGTTCCTCACGGTTTTGCGTGTGCCATCAACCGCTATGGCGATCGCCTATCGGCGTTTCCATTCGTGATTCGTGA
Source organism: Platygaster orseoliae (assembly GCA_030522825.1). NCBI lineage: Eukaryota > Metazoa > Arthropoda > Insecta > Hymenoptera > Platygastridae > Platygaster > Platygaster orseoliae. Next base: position 3,999 of record JAPYZL010171192.1, read on the forward strand.
CGTTTTTGAAAAATTCTCGCGCATTTTTATGTAAATTGCAAATGAGAAAAACGTCAAACAAGAATTTTTCGTTGCGCTAGCTTTTGGATTCGTTGTATGGAAATTCAGATTGTTTACCTTCGGTCTCTTGAATTATTCATTTTGTTTCGAAAGATTGCAGGATTGAGGAATCGGAAAAGGGACGGCGTGGTTTGATGAAATCGATTGGCTTTTTTTTTGGATGAACGAGTAAACTTGTTCGAGTAAATGGAATAACTGGGCTGGATCGAAATTTAGCCGGAAATATACGAAATTCTTTGTCGAGGAACATTGTTTATCAATCTGAAGAGAAGTTCTTTTCGTGAGTTATTTGTAAGGTGAAAAGGAGATAAACAAAGTTTTTGTCGTCAAATATTAAAATGTTTGAAGAGGTTTTTTTTTGACGTAGAACTACGTCTTTCTCAGCGTTTTGGTATAGTAAGGGGGTAGAAAGCTATGCATCTGCAACAAAAAAATGCAACGAAATTTGGGCCTCGTACAAAGGCAACGTTGCCGTTGCATAAGGCCTAATTTTCGTAAGGCTCAAAATGTTTTGGGCCTTATGGATTGGGTCCCAAGTAGTGAGTCCCAAAATTCAGGATCTCAATTTATCAGTCCTAAATTCATAACGCCCAAATTATTTATGGACCAAAATAGTGAACCCCAAATTTCAGGTTCCCAATTTATTAGTCCCGAATTATTTTTGAGCTTTCTGGATTGGCCCGAAATAGGGAATCCCGAATTTCAGATTCCCAATATATCAGGCCCAAATACACAAGGCACAAATTAGTTTTGGGCTTTCTGGATTTTGCCCCAACAATGAGTCCCAAATTTCAGGTTCCCAATTTAACAGTCCCGAATTATTTTCGGGCCTTTTGGATTGGGCCCAAATGGTTAACCCCAAATTTCAGATTCCAAATATATCAGGCCCAAATACACAAGGCACAAATAAGTTTTGGGCCTTCTGGATTTTGCCCCAACAATGAGTCCCACATTTCAGGTTCCCAATTTATCAGGCCCAAAAATAATTTGGGCCTCGTGAATTTGAGACTTATTAATTGGGCCATAGATTACAAGGCCTGATTTAAGTTAATTGAATTTAATTAAATTTGATTGGTGGTATTTTTTGAGATGAAACTTGTCACTTGTTGACGAAGTTCTACGTGACGGCACAGACTTTCTGTGCCTTCGTATAAATTTTTTTAAATTAGAATTAAATAATTGTAGTTATTATTCATCTTTTATTAGAAGTAAAAAATATAAATTATTGCTTATTATTATTTTATTACGAATCTTTTTAATGAGATTTATAAAAACTTGTTGTTACATTTATTCTTACAATTATGACGATTATTTATCAACAAATTGTATAAATGATATTAATTATAATTACAATGATCAATTTTTACAGCTATTGCAATTTTATTATTCTTATAATGAAGAACAATGATTGTGCGATTTTGTGTATTTACAAACAATTGCGTTATAACTTTTAGGAAAAAGCATATCAAACATGATTTCTCAATGTCCAATGGTCACTTACTAGTACTGATAGTAGCTGTGTCCCAAAAAGTGACCCTTGTTAAAACGGATACACAGTCGCACGTGATACATTATTCACTTAGTGTACTATTTGTTCAGAGATTATGGTACTTAAGTAAATTTTGAAGCAATCAGTTGGGTTTCGGCAATGTTTCAGGGTGAATTGCTGTAGCGTTCTATTATTTATAAGAAAGTGTTGACATATCAATGCGAATGGTCACTATTGTGGACATGCATACTTTTACAGTACCTATTACTGACCTACAGAAAAAAAAGCAAAAAACTTAGTTTTTGAATAGCGTTTAATGCTTGTCACTTGATACTGCATCTCCTCTACTCTCTCACGTTTTATTTTCCGAACAAAACCACTTGTGCTTGGGGCCCAATATATCAGGCCCGAAAACACAAGGCCTGAATTATTTTTGGGCCTTCTGGATTGGGCTAAAATAGTGAATCCCAAATTTCAGGTTCCCAATTCATCAGTCCCGAATTATTTTTGGGCCTTCTGGATTGGGCCCAAATAGTAAACCCCAAATTTCAGATTCCCAATGTATCAGGCCCAAATGCATAAGGCCCAAATTAGTTTTGGGCCTTCTGGATTTGGCCCCAAAAATGAGTCCCAAATTTCAGCTTCCCAATTTATTAGGCCCAAAAATAATTTGGGCCTCGTGAATTTGGGACTTATTAATTGGGCCATAGATTACAAGGCCTGATTTAAGTTAATTGAATTCAATTACATTTAATTGGTCTTATTTTTTGAGATGAAACTTGTCACTTGTTGACGTAGTTCTACGTAACGGCACAGACTTTCTGTGCCTTCGTCTAAGTTTTTTTTTCAATGGATATAGACAATTGAGAAACTCGAAAATTCAACAAATTTGTTGATAACTGACTTGTTATCAATTTTATAAAGAAAATACATGACTTTTCTGAATTCTTAAATTCGTCTAATTATAAAATAGGAATTATTATTTATGTGTGAGTAAGTCATAATATCATTGTTCTGATTATTTATCAAATAATTCAATTTTTAAATAAGTGTGATTCTCAAATGAGACTTTTTATTCTTGAGCTTTCAATTACTTGTTTTTTTGTTCAATTCAAGCATAAGTAAATAACAATTATATTGAAAAAATTAATGCATCGTTTTGATTATTCATAATGAGTTGTCAGAATTAAGAAATGATAGAGTAGATAATTTTCATTCATAAGAAACCCAATAACAAAAATTATAGAATACAATAAATAAAAATAAATTTACTCAACCTGGTTTGTGTCTTTAATGTACAGTGGGTTATTAAATTCATCTAATTATTAAAATAGATGAATAATTTGATGGTTATCAAATCTCATTTTTCAAAATCTTTATTTATGAATTGTATTATTATATTATTAGTCTAATTATTTAATTATTTATTTAATAATTCAATGATTCTGATTATCAAATTACACTTTTTATTCTAAAGCTTTCAACCACTTGTTTTTTGGTTCCATTCAAGCATGAGCGAATAGTAATTATATAGACAAAATTTATGCTTCGTTTTTATTATTTATCATAAATTGTCAGAATTTAAAATTACACAGAATAATTTTTTTTTCAATAGAAATCCAATAACAAAAATTAAAGATTATTATAATCAATTTTTTAAATCTGGTGTGTGTGTGTGTGTGTGTGTGTGTGTGTGTGTGTGTGTGTGTGTGTGTGTGACTTGAATGTAAAGGGAGCTATTTAATTCATCTAATCATTGAATCAGAATAATAAATATATTGTTACTAAATATCATATGATAATATAACAATTAATTTTCTTAAATCTATTAATATACCTATCATATATTAATGATTTTAGCAATAATTTTTTTTAATATTTGATTATTATAATGAATATTTGAAATTAATTAAATCATTTTATATCATTATTTTATACTAAGATTTTACATTATATTGTACATGATATTTTATATTATTATTTTTAATTGATCACAAATTATTTTAAATATTTTATAACAACAAAAAATTATGATTATGTAGTCAATAATTTAATTATTAAATAAGTCCTATTCTCGAATTAGACTTTTTATTCTTATAAGCTTCCAACCACTTGTTTTTTGGTTCAATTCAACCATGAGTGAACAACAATTACATAGAAAAAATTTATGCTTTGTTTTTATTATCCATCATGAATTTTCAGAATCAATAAGTGATTCAGTAAATTATTTTAAATCATTAAAAGTCTTGAAACAAAAATGAAAGAATATGATAATTAATTTTATCAAACTAGTTTGATTGTCTTTAATTTACAGTGATTTATCAAATTCATGTATTTTTCAACTAATTATAATAATTTGATTGATTTTGAATCTCATTTTTTCAAAACTGAATTATTTTAATGTATAATTGTATTATCAGTCTGATTATTTATTTAATTATTCAATAAATTAATATATCTTATTCTCAAATTAGACTTTATATACTTAAGCTTTCAACTACTTGTTTTTTGGTTCAATTCAAGCACGAGTAAATAAAAATTATAAAGATTTTATTAATCTTTCGTTTTAATTATTCATCATAAATTTTCAAAACCAATAAAAGGTACAATAATTTTTTAATTTATCAGAAATCAAATAACGAAAATTATAGAATGTAATAATAAATTTTATTACTTTCGTTTGATTTTCATGCTTTTGAATGAATGAGTTTTACTAAAATAAATCACCCAAAAAAGAAGAACCGCTCATAAAATGAATAATTCAATTATTGACAGAAAAAATTAGATTTATAATTCATTGCATTGAAAAATGTGGTGGAAATAATGAAATTGAAGGGAAAAAATACATTCACATTCGATGCTTAATGATTCCTGAAGAGAACCAAAAACGAGTAATCCAATGATTGAATAATTAAAGAAATATTGGAAAAGTTGGAAGAAAAATTTTTTATTATTCATCACTTAACGAACTAAATATATGTGAAATTGGCTTCGCAGAAACTTTAAATTTATTGAATGAATTACGGTTAGTAAAAAAAAAAATTTCTTCATTTCCTGCAATTTTCCATCAACAACCAAAACACACAAGTGTAAATTATATTAACCTTTTTTTCAGATTCTTCAGTCACTTGGAGTTCAGGCAATATAATGACAGTCATCATTGACGCAATTACTTAAGAAGTAACCTCACCTGTCGAAAATAATTATCTTTTCATTGAAAAGTCGTCGCGAGCGAGACACTCCCAATAATATTCCGAGTTTTTGGACTGGTTTTCATACTTATTTTTCCTTTAGCATCCATCTCGTCTTTTGAACACCACCAATTACTCGAACGGTGGATTTCGCACACGCAGCAGTCTTTAAGGCTCGAATTTCCGTATGAAATGTTACAAGAGGAGCTTGGATTGAAATGCTCGTTACGAGGAAACATAATGTTCGGATAGCGCGGAAGCTTTCTTGCCTCCAACTCGACATTTTGGTTATTAGAGCACGAGAGCTCGATCTGATAGAATATTAAGGTCGTATGAATTTCCACGTACCGAGTGTAATGGAGACTTTTTTATTGTAAAATCGACCAACCGAAAATCTGTTCTTTGAAACTCAGGCAGAAAAAAGTTTGGGATGGGTTTTTTGAAAAAGTCTGTCTTGATAATCTGTTTTCGAAAATCTGGAAAATGGGGTTTTGGAAAGCAATACAGAAATTCATAGTAAATAATCTGAGAAATAATAAATTTATTGGTAGAAGACAACATTCTTACATCAGTGACTTGGAAATCACGAAAAAATTGAGTTTGATTATTTTAAATTTGGATATGAAATATTAAAAAAAAATCAATTCCCATAAATTCTTCTTTTTTTCCCCAATCAACGTTCCAGTTCACTCTAAAACTGTGCAGAAAAAGTCAGCGAATTGCCCTGTTTTCATGGTCATTCGTTTTAGGGAGGATAAAGTATCGCTCGACGATTTACGTACTCGCGCTCGATCGTAAGAAGCATGTAAACTGCCGGCGAGCATTAGCTATCCGAATCGTCGATACGGCCCGAGAGGCAACTTTATCCGTCAATGTTGGGAAGCGAGTCCAGCCATTGTATAGCAACTCAGAAAAAAGGAAAAAAAACTCTTTTCACTGGTTACTTACTCGAACGAAAGTGCTCATCATCGGCGCCGTAAAAATTGACAGATGCCGCGTTCTTTGCGTAAGCTTTTGTGTGACGGCACGACAAAAACCTTTACGACGCCACAAGTCACTCTTGGGATGTTTGCTATGAAACAGTAAACTCCGAGGTAGGTGTTGCTTCAAGAGTCGTTTTTCGTTTTCCTAACGACGTATCGAGTAACCTCTACTTGACGTGTTGACGTAAAGTTTAGCAGGCTGAAAAAATGCGAATGGTAATTCTGATTGGATGTTGACAAGGCAGAAAAAATTATTTTTGAAAAAATACTGTATCGTGGAAATAAATGAAAAAGGGTTAAATTGTTTATGGAAAAATTGTGATACATGTTTGAGAAAAATGGCAGAGAATTAGGGTAGAAATGAAATTTTTGGAAAATATGGCACTTGGTGTAATGAAATGAAATTCAAAGGTCTACGAGTTATGTATTATTATTATTACTATTATTCTATTGATTATTTATGGATAACAGAAACATTCTATAATATTTATTCTTCAGGAAATATAGCAAAATTATCTAAATAAATAATTTAAATTGAGGTAAAAAAGTATCATTGCCTTGAAGATTATATATTTTCTGATTTTATGATGACATTATTATTAATAAGTAATTATTTATAATTTTTAAAAAATCCAGCATATTTACAACGCATGATATATTTTCATCATTTTTGAGAACTATAAAATTATTTATATATTTGAATTGTCTAAATGTGTCATAATCCATAGTTAGTAGATAAATAATAATTTTTTTGAATAATTTCAATATATGATTATTAGTGCAAAAAAGTTATAAACAAAAAACTACAAAATTATATATTTACTTTATGACTGCAAAACTTGAATTAATGAAAATTAGTGGAAAAAACATCAAATTATAAACTTAAGAACCAGGATTCACATTTAAGAAAATTGGCAGAGAATTTCGGTATAAATGGAATTTTTGGAAAATATTGTACTTGGTCTAATGAAATGGAATTCGAAGGTCTATTTATGATATATTATTATTACTATAATTATTCTATTGATTATTCATGAAAAACCGAAATATTCTATCATATTTATTTTTCAGGAAGTATAGCAAAATTATCTAAATAAATAATTTTAATTCAGGTAAAAAAGTTTCACTGTCCTGAAGATAATATATTTTTTAAATTTATGACAACATTATTTTTGTTCAGTAATTATTTATAATTTTTTAAAAATCCAGCATTATTTACAATACATTACATATTTTTATGATTTATGGGATAAATAATAGATATTTATGCTACACGAGACAAAAAGGATGATTCCAACGAGTGCAATTGCGCACTCGCTTCGCTCGTGTCCGAACTTTGCACTCGTTGGAATCATCCTTTTTGTCTCGTGTAGCATACAATATTTTTTCCCATGCTTGTATAAAAGTGATAAAAGTCGCCACTTCATTTTTCTGGAACGCAGGAACGAAATCCTCTTTTTGGAGTACTCGGAAATCAGCGGCAGTTATCAATAAAACCCTAGGGAAGTATACATAAATCCTGGATCACAGGGAAGAAAGTTGCCTGATCCGTGATTAATGAATATTTCCCAGGGTTTTTGTTGATATTTCCCGCTGATTTCCGAGTACCCCAAAAAGGGGTTTTTGTTCCCGCATTCCATAGAAATAAAGTGGCCTTTTTTACAGATGCATGGGAAAAAATCATTTTTATATTTAAATTATCTAAATGTTTCATAATCCATAGTTAATGGATAATAAATAATTTTTTTTATTATTTGATTATATGATTATTAGTGCAAAAAAGTTATTAAAAAAACTACCAAATCATTCATTTACTTCAAGATTGCAAAACCTCAAATTAATGAAAATTAATGAAAAAAACATCAAATTATTAACTTATGAATCAGGATACATTTTTAGGAAAATTGGCAGAGAATTTGGGTAGAAATGAAATTTTTGGAAAATGTTGCACTTGGTGTAATGAAATGAAATTCAAAGGTCTATTGATTGTGTATTTTGATTTTTTATTTATGAAAAACTGAAACATTCTTTAGTTCTTATTTATCGGGAAATATTGTTAAATTGTTTGAATGAATGATTTGAATTCAAGTAAAAATTTTTCCTATCCTGATCATCATATACTTTATTTATTCTGTAATTACCTCTTTTTATTATATGATAATATCATTAATGATTAGTAATTTATTGAAAATTATAAATTAATCCAGCATAATTGAAAATACATGACGAATTTTAATAACATTCAGAAATTACAAGATCATCCACATATTTTTTTTATGGAAATATCTCTTATTTATGATTGTAAGATTATTTATTTTATTTCATTTATTTGTTTTTATTTTATTAACAGGACGGAAAAACCTTAGGATAATGAAAATAAATAAAAAACATGAAATTTATCACTAAAGAATCATAATACATATCTAAGAAAATAGGCAAAGAATTTCAGTACAAATGAAATTATCGTAAAATAATGCGCTTGGTTTCAAAAAATGGAATGAAAAGGTTTATTTATTATATATCATCATTATTGATGTATTGATTATTCATGAGAATCTGAAAAATTTTATACTATTGATTTATCAGGAAATGCAGCAAAATTATTGAAATTATCAATTTTAACTCACGTAGCAAATTTTTTATGCGCTGATCATTACATTTTTTTTAATTCTCTGATCAATTTTTTTGATTTTATGATATCTATAATATTGATGACTTGTTAATTTATTATTATTAATAAATCCAGCATTATCAAAAAACATGCGGTTATTTTGATGATTTTCGGGAACTATAAGATCATTACAGAAAAATTATAGAAACCGTGTAATATACTACATTTCTGAAAATTTAAAAAATGTTTCGTTATACGGATACTGTTCAAAATTTGAAAAAAAATCTAGAAATAATATAACTTTCAAAAATGTTATTCGTTAAAAATTTTCATGATTCGGTTGCACTAGAAATCAATGATTGATTGATTTTTGACATTATAATGCTATTGAAATCAAGAAGTGATCCTCGCACAAAAATACAATTTAATTATAAACATTCAGTTGAAATTTCATGTTTTAGAAAATTTTCGAAAATTTTGTTGATTGTTCAAAATGACGATAATTTTCTTGAACTACTATTCGTGAGGTTTTTTATTTATTGCATTTTTTTAGATTTATTAAAAAAATTTACGTTAAGTGTTGCATTTCAGATGTTTTTTTTCTTGCTTATACTACTGTGAATATTTTATTCATAAATATATCTCAAACATGTTATATGTAAAAATTGTTTTCCAAAATCGGTAGAATTTGGTTTTATATTTACTGGACCACCATAATATTTCTAATAATATGATACTGCATGTATTAGAATTTACTATATTGTTCATCCCCATCTCAAAAAAAAAAAATATTTTTTCCCATACATCCGTAAAAAAGGCCACTTTATTTCTATGAAATGCGGGAACAAAAGCCCCTTTTTGGGGTACTCGGAAATCAGCGGGAAATATCAA
>JAPYZL010171193.1:0-17835 GCA_030522825.1 Platygaster orseoliae
ATGCAACATTTTCATTCTACATGTCTTGACTCGTCAGTTTTTGCTTTAAAAACTCAGGCTCAGATTTCAGTCCACGGCTGTCCACGGTTGTCCATGGAATTTCATGGACCAAGGGACCGCGAGGGAAAGGATATTAAAAAAAACAGTTTATATATCAATTTGGAAAACTTTCTGGCATTATAATGAATTGAGGAGTTTTATTCAAGAAGGGCGTTAGCGCGTGAAACCGGGTGAAACTATTGTCCAAACTCGTGACGTCATGTCGGAAAATTGAAATTTACAAACACGAAAAACAAAAAATACCAATCGGTAGGTCTTGAAAAATCAACTCAAGTCCACATTTACAACCTTATTCTATATATAAAAGTTTTCGAGAAAAAAATTAAAACTGCTCATTTTTGTGATCGAAAAATCAATGTTTTTCAATATTCAACTCGCTGCGAATGATAGCGGAGACGACAGTGTTGAAAAAGCGATCAAAAATTGTATAACAATTAGTTTTTTTAATCCGAAGAAAAAACCATGTTTTTACTATTTTACATTTTTTTACATTTATCATATTTTGTGCAATTTTCTAGTTCTTTTGTGTATTACTACTTAGATTTCTAGAATTTGATGTAACGAAATTTTATTTGATGATGGAAAACACTGTAACTGAAACTTTTGGAACGTTTTTTCTGCCATTTTGTATGTGCCGAACCATCTTCCATTTACTTTTTGCGTGTAAATTTAAAGTTTAAAATACGAATTAATTAGGCCAATAAAAATTCCTGGAGGTTTCGAAAAATTCAAGTAGAATTCACGGATTTCCAGGAGGCTGGACACCCTGGTCACGAAAATTAAATTCGCGAAAATTCAAATACGTTGCAAAAATCGAGCGGTGTCGAATTATTTACCCTTAATATTTTTTTCGTACATATGTATAGAACAGAAAGCACTGATGAACGAAAAAATTGATTCACTTATGAAAATCATTTTCTTTGCACATGGCAGTTTTGCTATTTTGCAAGTGATGACTTCCATCAGTGCATTAATTTGAAATTTTCGAGAAAATGTTCAAAAAAAGGTTTTACAAAAAAAACTCGTTTCTCTAAATATCATCGAATTTTTATTTTATATCGCAGAATTATATTACATATGTATAAATTTCATTAGCTTTTTTACACAGATATTATGCGTACGAATTCAGACATTCTATCACACACCGATCATTTTCATGAAAAATTGAACGTGTCGTAAACAAAAATACGCGTAAAAAAAAGAAGCATCTTCATCAAAAGAAACATTTCCTAGGTAATATTAAATGTTGCGGGTACACTTTGTTGGGCATATAATTATATACAATATATAAGTTTACGAATATAATAATAATCATAATAATCATAATAGTAATGATAATGTCAATAATTGTACAGGTAAGAAAAAGAATTCTTGTATCAGCAAAGCAACGCATGATTCGTTCTACTACACTCGTAAAATGACGTTGGAAAGTCACCAAATAACGTCACGATAAGTAACAAAAAACATCCGTTTAACTAAATATCTGTGCTTACAAATTACTCAAGTGACGATTACTATTGTGGACAATCTGAATGGACGCAATTTTGACTTCGTAAACATCATTTTTTCATCATAATAAAAAAAAAAGAAATAAAATTTCGACAAACCTTCCCTAGTTTGCGCCGAGTTTTCGAAAAATAAAAAACTGAACGAGTAATAATCATCATTATAATACGATCTAATATGTTTGTCGTTCATTTATTTATAGAATTAATCCCGGTATTTCTTAAATTTAATCTTTTTCACTGAATAGGCTGCCACTCGCTGGACTAGAGATTTCACTACTTCATTATTGCGCACATTATCCAAATGCGCAATGCCGTAATCTTGCAATTTTTTCTTTCGTTTTCCAAATTAACTCACGATTCGTCTTCGTCTCGTTTTCGCTGTGATTTTAGATCGATTATTATTTTACTTGAGATTCAATTGACCGACGCAGCATTTGTTTTTTTGGTTTCTCAATTAATACGCCTAAATTAAAAACTTTTGATTTCAGCGTGTCATTTTTCATTGCGGTATAAAATGCGAAAAAAAAGACACGTTCGCCATTTTTCGTTAATCGGCGAATTCTGGATTTGGATGGTGACACCGAAAATTTAAATTCAAATATTTATTGCAGTTTTATTTTCATACCAACTTATTTTTAAGACACCCTGAAATCACATTATAAATTTTAATGTGTACAAAAGGTTCTCAGTGTATAGAAAATTTCAAGTATTTAAAAAATTGAATTGATCTTTGCCACCAACAACCAGAAATCCCACAAACGTTCCCCCAATTTCTTAATTTCCCCATTAAAAAATCCAAATCAAGATCGGAAAAACTCGCACATTTTTCGTTTTCGCCCTGTCGACTCCCACACAAAAATACCGAACATCTACGGAATAATAAACCCCACCAACAACAACAAATGTCCTCGGTTCCCGACATCTTTAAAAAATCCAAACGTCGCCGAAAACGTTTCGTAAATCGCTCTTCTCTAGGAAATTCAAGGACACCTGAACACATTTTCGACGACGCCACTTTTCGGTGATATATAAATCTCTGTAAATTACTCTGTTGAGGCCCAAAACTCGACGCCACGAGTCGCAGACGAGGAGGCCGAATATTTTCACTCTTCATCTCGGCGCTAAAAAATAGACTATCATTTCTGCAGTTAAAGTCGCTATAATAACCAGTTTCTAAAATTTGTTTATTATCATAATTTTTCCCCCTCGTCGACGCCTTGTGGCCCGAACTCGGCCTTTGGCGGTTTCAGGAACGACGAATCAAGATCGATCTCAACCAGGAAATACGTGGAAATTCGTCAACGTCAGTGTCGTCGATCTCGGAGGTAACTCTTCGACATTCATTTTGCGATTTCTTGTTTTCTCTCTCACGATTCATACAAAATTGATAACGAGTACAAAAGACAAAAATAAAGGTATAGAAAATGGTTTTCGGGCAATGTCGCTAAGAAATAAAAAAAATATCGATTTCATGGCAAATTCAACGTACATTAGCAACGCCAGTATTTCCAGAAAAGACGACGCTTTTTTCCCCCAGATACTAGGGTTTTTGAATTCTGAGCGAAAATTGGGTCTTTTTTCTTGTCTGACAACACTGATTAGCCATGTGATAACGAACGACGTTTTTCCCTACTAAAAATAAAATTTGTATTAAATTTTATTTTCAATAGGGTTTCTTATTGTTTGTTTGTTTTTTTTAAATTTATCGAGGAATTTCGACGACGTTGTCCGATGCGCTCGTTTCTCTCAACGTGCGAGGTTTTTGGGAGAAAGCTTTCTTTTTTTGGTACAAAAATATCCCGAGGTCGGGGACGAAGAAACGATTTTGCGCGGTGGCGCCTTCGTCTTCCTCGCTAAAAAGCTGTATCGAAGGACAACGAAACGGACAAGGGCAATCGACGGCCGCTAAAGTTCATCCTGCTTCAGGATCTGAAACGTGAGAATGGGAAAAATTAGGATTTTATGTTCGCCGGAATTTACCAATTTGATGCAACGAAATTGGATGCAACGAAATCGTATGCAACGAAATTAGATGCAACATAATTGGATGCAACGAAATTTGATGCAACAAGATTGAATGCAACGAAATTGGATGCAACAAAATTTGATGCAATAAAATTGGATGTAACTAAATTTAATGCAACTAAATTGGATGCAACAAAATTTGATGCAACGAAATTGGATGTAACAAAATTTGATGCAACGAAATCATATGCAACTAAATTAGATGCAACAAAATTCAATTCAATGAAATTGGATGCAACAAAATTGGATACAACAAAAATTGGATGCAACTGATGCAACGAAATTAAATGAAAAAAAATTATACCTATAAATACGAATGACGTCCCTGATGGGCGCCCTGCATAGAGGGCAGTGCCCACCGCCTTTTCCGCGCCATTGCTGAATCGCGCAGGAATAACACATGCACATGTGACCGCACATGTACAAAACGCTGTCGATCGGAGATTCGTAGCAGACGGAGCACTCGCTTGGTTGACCTGGAGTTGGCTGAAGGCCCTCGCTCCACTGCTGCAAATGCGACGAAGCCTGCAATTCATTCCAAATTTTTAATTTTACTATTCCTGGCGACATTTCAAGACGATTTTTCCTTTACTACATTCCCGCTACTTCAAAATTGACGGAGATACATGCTACAGAAACACCGACCAATGAGAATGCACCTGTACACCGCCCACAGGTCCTTCCATTGGTCAATCCTCCGATCGTCAATATCTCCGGAAATATCGAGTTCCCGAAAATACGCCAAAGGAAAGATCGTCTTTGAATTTCGTAAAGAATCCCAAAATAAACAAAAATTCCAAAAAAATCGATAATAAACTCATACCTGGGACGTCAGTGTTCCATCAAGACTCTGGTACGTGACAGGATCAACATACGTTGACGACCCCGTGGAAGCCATAGTTCCAGTGGCCGATGGCCTCGAGGATCCCGCCCCGGTGGGCAGGTGTATGAGGTTCCTGTGACCTGCGGATGACGCGTAAATCGCCTGGGGCGCTTGCTGTGGCGTCGCCGGCGACGTCGGATAAGCGGGCCCTTGGGGCGGTAAATTCACCACGAGCACCGTACCCCCGCACACAGCGGGTTTGAACTGCATTATTTCCGAGAATCGCGAGAGCTCCGTCGCCGCGTTGTTGTGGTTCGCGTGTTGCTGCTGTTGCGGGGGTTGCTGCTGGGGCTGTTGCTGCGATTGCTGCTGTTGGGGTTGTTGCTGTTGGGCCGGTGGTGGGGGCGGGGGCTGGGCGACCGGAAGTGGCGTTTGTCGCTGCCTAGGAGGCGAGGTTGGCCTGCTGGCGAGCATCCTCACGCGCTGCGTGCTTCCGTACACGTCGACGAAAGCCCACAGCTGGAGGCTCTGGTCCACGTGCATCACCACGTTCGGTGGGCCACCGTTTTTGCTCATTTGGACCTAGTGACATTGAATTTTCAAATTTAGAATTACAGGAAATGATGTTTTCAAATTAGATGCAACGAAATTGGATGCAACTAAATTGGATGCAACGAAATTTAATGCAACGAAATTGGATGCAATGAGATTAGATGCAACAAAATTTGATGAATGATGTTGGATTTGTTGAAATTTGATGCAACAAAATAGGATGCAATTAAATTAGATTCAACGAAATTGGATGCAACAAAATTGTATGCAACGAAATTGGATGCAACGAAATTAGATGCAACAAAATTTGATGCAACGAAATGGTATGCAACAAAATTGGATGCAACGAAATTAGATGCAACAAAATTTGATGCAACGAAATTGGATGCAACTAAATTTAATCCATTGAAATTGGATGCAACGAAATTTAGTGCAACAAAATTTGATGCAACGAAATTACAGCAAATGATGTTTTCCATATTTTGGGAGGGGTCTTCACCCCAAGACCCCCCCCTTCCCCCCGTACAGTATTTCCATCTATTATGATGATATTTCTTATTTGAATCATTGCTCACCTCGCCAAAATGCGTGACCGTGAAGGCGATCTCGTCACCAGGTTGTGGGCTGGAGGCGACGTCCTTGGAGACGACCCAGTACTCGGGCCTGTCGAGGAGGAGGTCGCTGTCGTCGGGGAGGTCTTCGGCCGTGAGCCTCGCGGGGTCGCACGAAGTCAGGCCAAGGGCGAGGGCCCCGACGTACATCGGCTCCGTCGCCAGGATTTGAACTACCAAACGCTCTCCTAAAAGCAGTGCCCGGCTCGTGAACGAATACCCGTGGCAGAATTCCGTGTCCGTGCGCGTTGCCACGCATTGCTGGTTGCTGAAGCGAATGTTCCTCCCACGAGTTCTGCGAGAAAATTTTCGAGAATTAATAAGATTGCGATTTTTTGGCGATTTGAGTGACTGCGCGGAGAGAAGTGGTTTGGTTACAGCAACCATTGATTTAGTAAAATATGGACTCACTGAAGTTTTGGGTACTGCAACCAAAACTTTGGTTAAGTCAACTAAAACTTCTGTTATAGCAACTAATGCTCAGTTTTCATGACTGATCAATAAGTTGCAATAACCAATAATTTGGTTATCACGCCTAAAGTTTTGGTTGTAATACACAAAACTTTAAGGGGCTCATATTTTACTAAATCAATGGTTGCTGTAACCAAAAATATCTCCATGTGTAACAGGGAATTATGAATCATGTGATCAGTGATTTTATTGTACATAAAAAGTAACTTTGAAGTTACTGAAAAAGGTATAGGCTTTTGAAAGTAACCTTTGTTTTTTATACACGTATATAGGTATGATGGGATTTGATTATCTAAATTTTCGAGGCACTGAGGTTGAGATTTTTTTTTTCTAATAATTTTTTTTTATGCTTCTACAGTCTTTTTACAACTTGAAGGATTCCCAGATATTATTATGAATGTCGATACAGCCTTTTAGAATTCTATGCTCTAAAAATCAAAGCTTGAAATTTTTTTAATATTTTTCTGGATTTTACAGAAAATTATGACGACCCCGATTTAAAGTATTTCATATATTTCTAAAATTTTCGTATTTTATGAATTTTCAAATAGGTATTTTTTTCTAAAATTTTATGTGTTTTTATGAAGTGCTCTAAAAATTTCTGGAATTTTTTGCTGTAGTTTTAAATATTACAAATATTTCGAGTATTTAAATTCATTTTGCATAAAACATTTTTTTCATACACATTTACAGTTTTTTTTCGTATTTATACAATTTCAAAACTTTTCATGAACTTCTATACAGATTTCTAAAACTGTATGCTCAGGGATTCAAGATTTGATATGTTTTTGAGAAAATTATGTTTAAATAGTTTTTGAGTATTAAAATATTACGAGTTTAATAGCATTTTATTGGTGTTTATGAAATTCGAAAGAATTTTCTAGTATTTTCATAGATTTGTATCATTTTTACATGTCAGTACATAGATTTCTAGAACTTGATGTCTTAAAATTCAAAATCCAGTAGATTTGTAGTATTTTTATAGATTTCTGAAAAGATCCTTTCTACCTGACTTTTCAATATTTCATTAATTTCTAGTATTTTCATATTTTATAAATATCTATAAGTTATAATTTATAAATATATATTACGTTTTCTAGCATTTTTATAAAATGCTCGTAAATTTAATAAATCTTCAGTATATGTTGAGATTTTTCAGAAAATAGTACTTTTATAAATTTTTATTACTTTCAGTATTTCTTCATGTTTTACATGATTCGAAAGATTCTAAATTGTTCACATTTCAAGAATTTTTTTAATTCAAAATTTTTCTTTATTATTCACTGGGAATAACAATTTGTTCAAATTTCTATTTTCTACGCTATCTCAGCTCAAAATTTATAACTTGAAATTTAGCTAAGAAAAAATTCATCTGAAGCCAGGACTGATGAAAAAATTCTCAATATTATGTAACTTTGAAAATTTACATAAAATCATTTGCTATGTCCTCTAGATTTCAGTAAGTACATTTTTTATAATTTTCACTCATCTTTATTTTCAATCATTATCACTTCTATCCGCATTTTCTCTACTATCATCATGACCAATCATTTTTTTAAAATTACTTTCCTTTGTTTTCACATGAAACAATAATTTTAATTAATGATTTTCGTCATTGGGAACAATAATTTGAAGAACCAATTTGGAAACATGAGACGTGACTAAAAAGTTTTAAAAATTACAAATAATTATCACTTAACGTCTTTCAATTTTTTCTTCAATCTTGGATGTACTTGAAAAACCAATTTTACTTCGTTTTCGTGAATTTCTTAAGTGTTTGGAACCAACCTCACGCACAAGGCAGCAAACGATACACATAATAATTTCTCAATGACAATAATATATAATAATAGTTTATTATAAATATCTAAAATCACCCATTTTTATTTCTCTGTCGTAGTGTGTTTTAATTAATAAATTTATCAATGTGGAAAATAAAATTTCTATGTTAATTATTAATATTTGTTACTATGTTTTCATTATAAAATTTATAAATGTAGAAAATAAAATGTCGTTTCCGACCATTTTCCCGAAAGGTTTTTTTTCGAACGACCATTTTCCCGAACGGTATTTTTCCCGAAGGGTTTTTAATTTTCCCGAACGGAAAATTTTCCTATATTTTCTAAATTTCGGAATAACGGCATTTTGGGAAAATGGTCATTCGGGAAAATGACCGTTCGGGAACTTGGATTCGGGAAAATGACCGGGAATCATAAAATGTCTATATTGATGCATTATGAATACCATAACATACGTATTATTTCTTTTTATTATTACTCAAGTAGCAAATTCTAAATAATCGATATATAAATATAAATAGTTTTATTACAAATTACAAAAAAATTAGAAATAAGTTTAAAAAACGTAAGTATCCATTTTTTCTTCAATCTTGGATGTACTTGAAAAACCAATTTTTCGTCCTTTTCGTGAATTTCTTAAACGTTTGGAACTGCAACCTCACGCACATTGCAGCAAATGATGATACACAAAATATAATAAAGTTGAAGAAAAGAAGTCAATGGACTCACGAGTGAAATGGTAGCGGTGAGAACAAAACGCCGGAAGGTTGAAACCTCAGGCCGGGCAGGTCAATGTCCGGCTCGTGGTGCTGGGTCATGGAGAGGCTCTGCAAGGACGGAACGATGATCCTCTCGACGACGTCGCGGCCCGCGTTGCTCGCGTCGTCCATCGCCGAGTGTCGGCTGTGCTGGGCATTGTCCTCGTTGCTGTGCTCCGCGCCCCGTCTTATGTTATTAAAGTACTGCCTGTTGGGGTCCACGAATTCGATCGCCGTGCTGTTACCGTACACGTCGATTATCGCCCAAAGCTGTAATCATTCAATTAAAAATCATCATAAAAATAACGAATTTTTTTTATAAACTATAATTACTGTGTTGAAACAACACATTCTTTTACATTTTCACAATTTGCTTTTCTTACACCAATCAAGTTTAAATCGTTATTTTCATCGTTCGTCTATCCAGTTAGTCGGACTATATTTTTTTTTGTCGAGTGGGAAAATCATGGCTTTACCTGGCCCCGGGTCTCGACTCCGGTGAAAAACTGTCCTTTCTCCTCGCCGTTAATGCCAAAGTGCACGTCCCCGGCGGAGGTGACGTAGTAGAAAAGTACCGTATCCCTCTCGGCGAAGCGCTCCGCGAGTGCCTTCGCCCAGTACCCGGGTTTGTTCGTCAAATCCGGGCAAGCGTACCTCGGCAACCCGTTTCGCAAATTTATCGGATCGTTGCTCGTGAAGCCGAACCTAATGACGCCGCTCCAATTGTCCGAGATTTCCAGGAACTTGACGCAAACCTGCAACAAAAACAAAAAATTCTTATGAATTCAAGGACATTGTATAATCGGTAGAAAATAGTATAATATTACACGGAGAGATATTTTTGGTTGCAGCAACCATTGATTTATTAAAATATGAGCCCCCCAAAGCTTTGGGTAGTACAACCAAAGCTTTAGGTATGATAACCAAATATTTGGTTATTGCAACTTAAGTATAAGTTATACAAATTCAGCATTATTTGATATAACACAAGTTTTGGTTGTCACATTTCACTTAATCAATGGATGATTTAACCAAACTATTTTTCTCCGTGTATTTCTAATAGGCAGACAAAATTTTCGGGAAGGCTTTTTCCAAAAAATATATATTTTCTATGGGATTTTATAACTTATTTATCGTTAACGATCTGTTTACCAGGATATGATTTTTCAGTTTTTCGAATTTTGGAATTTCAAAGTTTGTAATTTTCAAAATACTCAGATTAAAAATTTTTTTTAAATACTTTTTTATATTTTTTATATTAATTCTTCAGTTTATTTATGTACCTCGAAGTATTTTTTGACATTGTAATGGATTTCCATATTGCTTTCTAAAATTCGATGCTGTAATAATTATAGTTGTAAGAATTCCAAATATTTTTATAGATTTTTTAGAAAATTACAACTACATAGATTTGAGATACTTTATAAATTTTTAGAATTTTTTGACATTGTAATGGGTTTCCATATTGCTTTCGAAAATTCGATACTGTAAGAATTATGGGTGTAAGAATTATAGTTGTAAGAATTTCAAATATTTGAATAGAATTGTTAGAAAATTATAACTACATAGATTTGAGATATTTTATAAATTTTAAATATTTTTTGACATTGTAATGGATTTCCATATTACTTTCTAAAATTTGATGTTGTAAGATTTATAGTTATAAGAATTCAAAATATTTTAATATATTTTTTAGAAAATTAAAACTACATAGATTTGAGATATTTTATAAATTTTTAGTATTGTTTGACATTGTAATGGATTTCCGAATTCTTTCCTAAAATTTGATGTTGTAAGAATTATAGTTGTAAGAAACCGAAATATTTTAATACACTTTTTAGAAAATTAGAACTACATAGATTTGAGATATTTTATAAATTCTTAATATTTTTTTACATTGTAATGGATTCCCATATTGCTTTCTAAAATTCGATGCTGTAAAAATTATAGTTGTAAGAAATCCAAATATTTGAATAGACTTTTTAGAAAATTAGAACTACATAGATTTAAGATATTTTATAAATTTTTAGTATTTTTTGACACTGTAATAGATTTCCATGTTGCTTTCTAAAATTCGATGCTGTAAGAATTATGGTTGTAAGAGTTATAGTTGCAAGAATTCCATACATTTTAATGCATTTTTTAGAAAATTAGAACTACATAGATTTGAGATATTTTATAAATTATTAGTATTTTATGACATTGTGATGGATTTTCATATTGCTTTCTAAAATTCGATGCTGTAAGAATTCTGGTCGTAAAAATTACAGTTGTAAGAAATCCAAATATTTTAATATAGACTTTTTAGAAAATCAGAACTACATAGATTTGAGATACTTCATAAATTATTAGTATTTTTTGACATTTTAATGGATTTTCATATTGCTTTCTAAAATTCGATGCTGTAAGAATTATGGTTGTAAAAATTATAGTTGTATAAATTCCAAATATGTTAATAGACGTTTTAGAAAATTAGAACTACATTGATTGGAGATATTTTATGAATTTTTAGTATTTTTTAAAATTGTAATAGATTTCCATGTTGCTTTCTAAATTTCGATGCTGTAAGAATTATGGTTGTAAGAGTTCCAAATATTGTAATGCACTTTTTAGAAAATTAGAACTACATAGATTTGATATATTTTATAAATTTGTAGTATTTTATTACATTGTAATAAATTTTCATTTTGCTTTCTAAAATACGATGCTGTAAGAATTATAGTTGTAAGAATTCCAAATATTTTAGTAGACTTTTTAGAAGATGAAAACTACATACATTTGAGATATTTCATTGATTTTTAGTATTTTTTGACATTGTAATGGATTTCCATATTGCTTTATAAAGTCAGATGTTGTAAGAATAATAGTTGTAAAAATTCCAAATATTTTGATAGACTTTTTAGGAAATTACAACTACATAGATTTGGGATATTTCATAAATTTATAGAATATATCGATCGCATGTTTATTCATAAAATTGTTGTATTTTCTAGTATTTTTACATATTTTTATCATTTCTATGGATCGCTTTAAAGATTTTTAGTGTTTGATATTACAGTATTAAAAACTTAATGATTACGATTACAATCATTGATTATTCAAAAACAATATCTTTTTTAGAGATTTTGTGGAATTTTTTCGAATTTTAGAATTCGACGTTCCAGGGTTCAAAGCGTTTTAGATTTTTAATATTTGATTTAGCTATTCTAATTTTTCTTTATTAATCACTCAGTAGGAACAATTTTTCAAATTCATATTTTCCACGTTACACTAGCCAAACATTTGTAATTATAATTTTGTTGAAGAAAAAATTCTTCTGAAACAAGGATTATTATTATTTTTGAGTTAGTAAAATCGAGAATTCCAAATATCGTTCAACTTCGAGAATCAACATCATGTATTATCTAGATTTCATGATGCACATTTTTAAAAATTTTCACTCATTTAAAAATTATTTATGTAATTTTTATACATTATACTACTAAGGTTTGTACTTTCAATATTGAATATCATAACTTTTTTCTATTTTCACAAAAAACAATAATCACTATGTACAACATTTGTAAAAGTGGATTTATAAATATTTAATAAATATTTTTAATAATTCATCACCTTTTTTTTAAAACGATTTCCTCGGATTGTTTACAAAGTAAAAATACATTTTCAGTAAATTAAGTTCAATATTTTTTTAATAACAAAAATTGCAGGGCTTTTGAGGATTTAAAATGTAATAACAATTTCAATGCAATCTTTGTTGTAATTGTAATTTTCTTCTTCTTATCTATATTCCCACTCAATTTAATTGACTGGTTGATAAACTTGATTAACAAAATTAAGTTGAAATATCAAAAAGCTTGCTTCCAATAACTTCAATGAAAAATCATTTCCTAAAATCCACCTCAACTCGAACTGTAAAATGATTCGTCATCTTAAGAAACTTGATCTTCCCAGAAAACGTTTATTACGGTGGGAAAATAAAAAAAAAAGCGGAATTGACAAATGGCTTTCACTCGCTCGGCGCTTTTGTGCGTAGCGTAAAAATTGCGCAAAAACGCTCGCGCGAATCGCCCATTGAACCTTTTTTGTGCTCGCGCAAATGTGCCGACTCTAACTGTTCTCGCGTTGTTTTCAGAGACTTTATCGGGCGTTTCGTCACCGACTTCCACGACAATCGACCGTTTTCGGTGATTTGCTTTCAAGGCGTGGACGACAAAATCTTTTATATTCTTCATAATCTACGTGGCCTTATTTGTAAATACAAATTTTGCGAACGCCCAATCGCGAAATTTACATAGATTTTGGGCTATTCGGATTCAGCTGTGGGCTGATTCATGGACCAAAAACAAAAAGAAATGAAATAGTATTTTAAACCTGGTTTTAACAGTTTTTTGTTGTGGAAATTTAAAATAAAAAAATGATTTGCCCTTTGGAAAACCTTTATTTTCAGTGCCTTGGAAACTCGTTATCGAGGACAAGATGTGGCCTTCGTGAAATGATTGCGAATTTTCCGATCGCGCTCAGATGAAAGGAGGGCAAATGAAAATTGCGAAGCTCGCAATAATATGCCTTGAGCGAGCAATAAACGCCCACGTACGAGCAACGACACGCTATTTCTTCGTCTCGTAGATTCCTCGCACGCGACTCGTACTCTTCCGCAACATCATGAAATTAAAAGACTTTCTCGAGACCGTTTCTCGTGCTTGTAAACTCATGCGAAATTCGCGACCCACGTTCTATAAAACGTAGGCGATCACGGTCAAAAATTCGGCAAAGGTTAAGAAGGTACAATTTATCGCATCGACTCATCCCGGTTTTTAATGCTTTGCCTTTTTTTGGAATTTGAGAATATTTATTTGTTTCTTTGCATTGTGTGGAGTTTTGAAGATATTTTGGTGCCATTGAATGGGGAACTTATTTTGTGATTTTAGTTTGTTTTTTTTTGAGTCGGATTTTGGTAAAAATTATCTGAATTTTAAGAAAATATCAAAATTAGGTAGAAGTGTCAAAGTTGCTGGAAAATAAATGAAGAAATTATCTATCCATATCGAAATAATCAGAAATTCTGAAAAATATCGTAATTATTCGAATTAAAAAAAAAAAAAATATGGCAATTAAGAACAAAGTGATCATAAAACATGAAAGTTATCTAACAAGTACAGAAATTCCGTTGCCGACCATTTTCCCGAACAGTCATTTTCCCGAAAAGTCTTTTTCCCGAATCCATTTGTCCGAAGGGTTTTCTATTTTCCCGAACGGGAAATTTTCCTGTCAGCCTAATGTCTAGAAATATCATGGTTACGCATTTACAATTTTTAAATTTTAAAATTGTAATAAAAATTTTTAATAATGAAATTAAGTTTCTAAATTGCAAAATTAAAATAACATTTACTATTTTCAAATTACAATTTTTCACCATGACTCTTTTCATTGAAGACTCTTCTTATGAAATTCATAAATGCATACAATTGAAATAAAAGTGAAATTCCAACCGAAATTCGGAAAATAATACTTTCGGGAAAATTGTCGTTCAGGGAAAAATACTTTCGAGAAAATAGCCATTCGGGAAATAGTCATTCGGGAAAAGGACCGTTCGGGAACTTGGATTCGGAAAAATGACCGGGAATCCAGAAATTTTATTGTAATATATTAAAATTATTTTAAAAAATTTAAAAACCTTCAAGGAAATGTATATATTGTTGAAAAAACAAGAAAATAATGAAAAATAAATAAAATCAAGAAAGTTTTTAGCATGACAAAGCAACCTTTACATATATCTCTTAGCATACTTATTGATTTTTTTAAATTTTGTTTTAAATTAAAAAACTGACAGAGAAAAACTCAAGCAAATACAGTGATTTCATGAATTTTCATTAAATGAAATAAAACCGAATTATGCCAATTTCGAATTTCCCGAAATACCAAAATCGATACTACAAAAAATTCGCCGAGACGATTTTATGAAAAAATTGAAGGTCAATTGGTTTTTTTTTTTAGGTCAGATCGAATATTTTTGGATTCAAGGTTTTTGTTCGAAAAGATTATACCTGCGATCGAAAAGCAGTTCTTCCCAAATTGAGAAATTTTATTTCAACAGATGAAACGTATGAATTTTACATGATAAAATAGCCAAAGTTTTTCAATTTTTCGTACTTTTTTAAAAAGTTCTCACATCAATAAGATTTGGTACACTACAATTATTATTTTTTTTATTTTCAATTTATTTTAATTTATAAATATTTTATTTCATTAATAATAAATGATAATAAATCATAATTTATTAATAATTTATTATTAAATTATAAATTAATTTAATTTCAATTTCTTTTTAAAAACCTTTTGAAATACCAAAATTCAATGTTAAAAAAATCTTTTACGCAACGCACTTCTCAAAAAAAAAAAAAAACTACAAAATTCCTAAAACCACCTGAATCTCACGGTTTAATAACCGCGACTCACACGCGTAAAATTTATTTCCGGAATTTCCTTCACGAGAGAGATAAAAATTTTCATCTCGAAGCTTTCGTTCACTGACTTAATTGAACGTAGAACGTTCTCTCTCTCTCCTTCATAAAAAACGCGAAACTTCATTAATTTTCTCGACCTGTTAATCTCTCTCTCGGTTTCAACATTCAAAACTTTTAATTGCCAGAACGATTCGCGATGATAAGGAGATAAAAATTTGTGGTAATGTTAAGTTACCAGCGGTAACAGTTATTGCACGTCGAATTATACCGAAACGTTATCTCGATCGCGCTACACGGATTAATTATCAAAGGACATATCACAAAATCTCGGCCAAAAGTTGAGTTTCGGTGCGAAAAAAGATTTTTTACAATTTGGAATTTGCTGGGAGAGTAATGTAGCATTCCGTAAAATTATTTGAATAGTTGATTTCATTCAGTAACCATTCATTTAGTAAAATATTAGCCCACCAAAGTTTTGGGTAGTACAACTAAAACTTTAGGTATGATAACGAAATAATTGGTTATTGCAACCTATAAATATCAATCATAAAAATTGAACATTATTTGCTCAAACAGAAGTTTTGGTTGGTCCATATTTTACTAAATTAATGGTTGCCGTAACCAAACCATTTTTTTCCGCGTAAAAATGGATTTTTCTAGTATTTCCAATTATCAAGCATTTTTATTTTAACTAAGTAAGATCATTTACTGAACGAGAAATTGAATCAATTGAATTCTTACATGAATTTATCGATTAAAGAGTGAATATTTATACAAGTCAACAAAAATTTATTATTAATAGATGTAAAAAAATACTGACCTTTTCGCCGACTCGCACAGGTCTCGCGCTAAACGTAACACCTTTGCAAAAGCTCTCTTGTCTCCTGGCAATGGTGGCCCCATTGCAAAGCCTAATATTGTCACCGTGAACTTGATGGAAGGTCAAGGGCGGCAAATTGTTCGTCCCTGTGTTTGATGATCTGGGCGCTGCAACAATACACAAAAAATATAATTTTAATATTACATTTATGTTCCGAAGAAATATCACAACAATATACAAAATTTATGATTATTTTATGTGCCTGAAGTTCCAAACGTTTAAGAAATAAACGAAAATGATAGGAAATTGATTTTTCAACTCCACTGAAGAAAAAGGTAAAAATAAGTTAGTAATGTTGAATAATATTTAATTTTGATAATAAATTCTGAATTTAACTATGAAACGCGATTTAAACGATTTTTAAAAATTTTGCTTATTTTTAAACGTTTGGAACTTCATGAAGATATTATTTTATGGTATTTTTCGAATTTTTTAAGTTTTAAAGAATTATTGACGATATGTACAATTAAAATTGTTAAGTATCTTTCATAATTTAAAAAAACTTATGCAATTATATTTATGATGCAGACTGATTTCATAAAATTAACTACATACATTTACAATCCCAAAACGACTGAATTTTGTGTAATCCAGAGGCGTAGACAGAAAAAATATTCGGAAGGGGTTTTTCGAGAAAATATATTTTTCCTGAAGTATTTCAGAGATTTTAATTTTTTAAGATCTGGTTGCAGGTGTAAGATTTTTCAATTAATCGAATTCCAGAATTTTTAAATACAACTTTTGGAATCCAGAGTAGTATATTTTTCATATATTTTTATTAAAAAAACTTTTTTTTTAATTTTTTTTTTCGGTTGTTCAGAAGGAATTTCAAATTACAATTTTTTTTTTCAAAATTTCAAATTCAAGTTTTTTTTTCAATGTAATAAACTTTAAAAAAAAAATTCTAAATTTCAAATTTCAAAAATAAAAAAAAAAATAAGAATAAAAATGAAAAAAAAAATTTCAAAAGGAATTCGGTTTTTGTGATTCTCAAGTCATTGAAGAATTATTTTTATAATGTTATATTCATGCAATTTTATTTAATTATTAATTTTTGTATTTCTTATATTTCTTCATTATTTTTAAAACTTCAAAAGTTCTCTGATATTATATGGATTTTTTTACAGTTATCTAAAATTCGTTGCTCTAGGAATATACGTTCTAAAATTTGAATATTTTTATAAATTTTTGAAAAAATTATAACCACGCAGAATTTAAGGTATTTCATAGAGTTTTTTAATTTTTCTATTGTATGATTTTTCTAGTATTTTGTTGTATTTTCTAGTATTTTAAAATTTTGCTATATACGCTTTTTAGAACTTCATACTCTAGAATTCCGAATTTTATAGATTATAGGTATACGTTCAGATTTTTTAAAAAAAAGTTCGTTCATAGAATTCCATTACTTCAATTTTTTTTCGGAGTTTGTATAATTCAGTAGATTTTTTTGAATTTTTATATAGATTTCCAAGTTGCACTTTCATAAATTTCAGTTTTTCTTTTTAACCACTGAGTTACACCAATTTTCAAAATTTTTATTTTCTATGATATCTCAGCCAAAAATACTTTATTATAATTTTGTTTATGAAACAATTCTTTTAAAAATCAAGTAACTTTAATTTCCCAGTTTATAAAAGTATAAATTCTGACATTTTCCCATTTGTAAATAAAAGCTTACATAAAACAATCAGTTGTTCTCTGTATTTCACGCGTTATTTTTAAGATTATACAGGGTGTCCCAGTCATGGCGGATAAAAAAAAACCATATATTCCTCATGAAATTCTCAGACAATTTTCCCTTTGCCATTTTTGGAAATTCGCAAAATTTAATGACTTATTAATAATTTTGTTGCGGCGAATAACGTCTAAAAAGGCGGAGCCTTG
>JAPYZL010171212.1:0-14433 GCA_030522825.1 Platygaster orseoliae
TATATATATATATATATATATAAACAAAATTATGTAGTAGCCCCTATTCGCGAAAATTCGTTGTTTGGGAATTATGATGTTTTAAAGTTATAGTGACAATTATTCAGTAATTTTAGGCTTCATTTACAAAAATGCTATCATTTCGCCAAAAGTGGCTCAATCGTTATGCTTTTTTTTCTGCCATCAGTTAAAGGTTCATTTTAGAAAAGAAAATTTCGAAGACGACTAACTTTTTGTAAATTGTAATTCATGATCATCTTTCAAATGTACTAAAAATGAAATGAGTTTAAGCCCAAAAATTTGAACAATGCTTCGATTTTTCCATTCTTAATTTGTTTTTTTGATTAGTATTATATACTGACATGTATCATAAGCATACAGTGCATCGATCGTATTCCTTTAATTGCTGCAACATTGTTTGACTGGGTTTTTTTTATCTTTCTGAACTTCTGTACGTCATGAGCTTTGAGTAATTCGGTGGCCACATTTGGAGTACGAATAAATTGAAAATATACGATTGATTCATGCATGAAGGGCTAAAAAAACTAAAAGTAAAACCGATATGTACATTACAAGAACATGCCAAGACGAATGGACTTTATTAGTACAATGAATGTCAATATATAGGAATATTTCTTTAATAAAATGTGTGTAAAAAATACATTGTGAATTGCAATTTTTTTACCTGAATGAATCTAATGTTGATTTTATTGATTTTCTTTAAAAGCAACACGTTTGAAAATATTTCGAAATTGAGAAAAGTTTAGACATGCTCATGCATTTTAATAACCATCTCTACCAGATAAAACAAATAGTTTGGATAAATTAATTTGGTAAATAAGGAAACTATTTCAAATAATGCTTTACATGGAATTACAAAAATCAGAATTTGTTAAAAACGATATTCAGTTTATTAAGAATGCTTGTGATGCATGTCAGTGTATAATACTAATCGAAAAAACAAATTAAGAATGGAAAAATCGAAGCATTGTTCAAATTTTTGGGCTTAAACTCATTTAATTTTTAGTACATTTGAAAGATGATCATGAATTATAATTTCCAAAAAGTTAGTCGTCTTCGAAATTTTCTTTTCTAAAATGAACCCTTAACTGATAGCAGAGAAAAAAAGCATAACGATTGAGCCACTTTTCGCGAAATGATGGCATTTTTTGTAAATGAAGCCTAAAATTACTGAATGATTGTCACTATATATAACTTTAAAATAAATCATAATTCCCAAACAACGAATTTTGGCTAATATAGGCTACTACATAATTTTGTTTAAATATATATAACTATTCAAGAAAAAATATAAAGGAAAAAAAACTGATGCAATCCGAAATTGTTAAGTCAAAAATTTTTCGATTTTTTTTTTAAATCACAATAGAAAAAAATTTTTTGAAAAAATATCATGTTTCATATTTTTTTTTCTGAAGAGGGACCTTTTACCTAAAAATAGAAAAAAAAATTTCAAAGATCCGTCATTTTTTCGCAAAGTTATTGCATTTAAAAAAAAATTAACATGCGCTAATAGCGCAATATCAAGTATTTAGCCAAATTTTCAAAAATTCTCCACGACGAAAGAACTCAAAATCGAGCAAAAAGAAAAAATACGTGTCTAATCGATTTCGATGTAAAAACTAAAAAAAAATTTCATGCAAAAAAAAACTGGATCCTAACTGCCTGGACGATTTCATTTAGAATGACCCCAAGGCTATCTTTCTAATGTCCTTAATATACGTATAATGTACACAACCCATAAGTGTCATTAAGTCGATTTCTAAGTTCCATGACACATATTATGCAGGTGACTGAATGTCCCCTTTTTCAAACCAAAAATAAAAAAAATAAATAAATAAAATAAAATAAAATAAAATAAGAGTAAGTTCAAAAAGTCACAAGGGAAGTGAAACTTCTCACGGTGGATAAAAGAGAAAAACCGAAGCCAATAAAACAAGAAATTTAAATTATTCAATAGGAACAAACGAATATTACAAAGAAAAAAAAAATTAAAAACACAAGCGAATAAAGAAAAAACTGGCGTACAAGATCAAGGAATTTGATAATTAATTAAACATTGTCAGAACTTAAGTAAATTTTTGAAATTTAAAGTTTGACGACCATATTTCACTTTTCTTGCGCACCTTTAATAGTATGTATGAAATTAAGGGAGGTTGCTACTTTGTTGGGCTTAAAACTTTTTTTTTAATTTGTCTTGGGGAAAATATTGAAGATAAAAGGCTGAAATTTCGCATGATTTTGAATGAGTATTTATTTTATCTATACAAATTTTTTTGAGTGCGGGTATAAAAAAGGAGGAGGGGAGGGAGGGGAATATCAATGGCCGCCCGTAATAAACGCTACCAGAAGTGATTGAAGACGCTGTAATAAAGCAATCGTGACGAAATTTTGCACAAATGTGTTTTAGAGTTGTATAAAAAAAGTGAACTAGAATGAGGCAAAAATATTAAGAATTTTTTATTTTACATAACAATATGTGAACAAAAAAATTCAAAAATCGAATTTAATTGTTTAAACAGTGGTATTGTTTTTTATTTTTTGGAATTTTTTTTTATTGTAGTTCACTTTTGTTATACAACCCTCTCACACATTTGTGCAAAATTTCGTCACGATTGCTTTATTACAGCGCCTTCAATCACTTCCGTTAGCGGGACACCTCCGGGATGACGGTCGGCCATTGATTCTCCTCTCTCCCCCCCCCCCTTTTTTTTTGTACCCGCATTGAAACAAATTTGTATGGATAAAATAAATACTATTTAAAAATCATGCGAAATTTCAGCCTTTTATCTTAAATAGTTATCCCAAGACAAATTTTTTAAAAAAGTGTAGGTTTTAGGCCCAACAAAGTAGCAACCTCCCTGAAGCCTGTGCAGAAAGAAAAGTGAAACTTTGTCGTCAAATTTTTAAATTCTAAGATTGTATCAACTGAATTCATATAAATTGCATCAGGAGAGCAATGTTTTGAATTTTTCATAAGATAAGGGTTATTTTTATTAATTCTAGCTTTCATACATTGGCGATGTTTGGAGAGAGGGTGAGTGTCAGATTTCTCAGATTTCAAACTCGAATAATTTATTTAGTTTGAAGTTTTGTTAAAAGTGACAAAGTAGAAAGTACTTCTCGACTCAGAAAAATATAAAGAAAATTTAGGTATAATTAGAGCCATAGATTTTATCCCCTCTTGTGTAAAAAGCGCATCTATAGATTAAATTTCAAACTTGAATAACTTTTTTGATTTTGAGTTTTTTAAAAAGTGGCAAATGACTTTTCGACTTGAAATTTAAAAAGGAATATTGGATTCCTTTTTGAAACCCGAGTCGGAAAATCCTTCACCACTTGTTACAAAACTCAAAATCAAAAAAGTTTTTTAAGCTTGAAATATATACAGAGTGTACCAAAATCCCCGTACCAAAAAGAAATCTAATATTCTTTTTTGAATTTCAAGTCGAAAAATCCTTTGCCACTTTTTACAAAACTCAAAATCAAAAGTTATTAAAGTTTGAAATTTAAACAATAAACGTACTCTTACGAGGAGAGGGGATGAAAACCACGTAACAAAATTTGCTCAAATTTTCTTCATATTTTTCTGAGTCTAAAAGTCCTTTGCCACTCAGGCCCGTGCGCACGTTTAACGTTCGCGCTTAGAGGTGACGTAAGACAAGGACGGAAGAAACCTGCGCACGGGCCTGTTGCCACTTATCGCAAAACTAAAAATCAAAAAAGATATTTGAGTTAAAATTTTCAACCAATCAGATTTGGTTTCGAACTCGAATATCATTTTTCGTTTTGAGCTTTTTGAAAAGTGGCAAAGGACTTTTAAACTCAAAAAAATATGAAGAAAATTTAAGCAAATTTTGGTACGTGGTTTTTATCCCCACTTGTCTAAAATGCGTATTTATTGTTGAAATTTCCAACTTGAATAACTTTTTTGATTTTGAGTTTCGTTAAAAGTAGCAAAGGACTTTTCTATTTTAAATTCAAAAAGGAATAGATTTCTTTTTTGTACGGGGATTTTGGTACACCCTATATAAACAATAAATGAGCTTTACAAGTTGGGTGGGACCAAAACCACAAAACAAACTATTAAAATTCTCTTCATATTTTTTTGCATCAAAAAGTCCTTTGCCACTATCCGCAAAAGGAAAATAAAGATATTCGAGTAAAAAGTTTCAACTAATCAGACTTCAGATTTTGAACTTCAAATTTCAAATTTCCCGCGGCCGACATTGCGGGAGCGGCCATTTTCTAGGTATAGTTGTCAATGACGTGCCCAAATCTGCTAATTTCTGCCTACAAGTTACTCGAAATGTGCTCGAAAAAGAAAGAAAACAGGTATAAAAAGGACAAGAAGAGAATTTGTCAAATTTCTGCGCAGTAAAAACCACAATATAAACAGTAGAGCAAACAGCAAAAAACAGTGCAAAAAGTTCCAAATGGCAGGTGCATTGGCGCGTTGTTTTTCCGGTCCAAAGAGACAACTAGGTATGTTTTTACAAACAAAAACTTTGTCATTCCTCAAAAATTGTCTCTCCCAAGTTACAAAATACAAGAATGAAAGAAATAAAAGAACCCCAATCTATTCGAGATCGTTATCCCTGTTTGTTTGAGAGTCAGGTTATGTTATGCAACATATTGAAATTCGATGATTTTCAGGTCTCATTGGAACGGCAGTCAGTCACCAAACGTCAAAATCATTCGCCGATGCCGCGCCTGAAGGAAAAGTAAGTTGATATTTTGGATTATTCCACAATTGCTGGGTGACAATTCATTATTTCCAATGTTAGTCCGCCATTTTTAAATGCTCCTGTGATTCCTGTCAAATGTCAAACTAACACGAAATTGCGTAGGCGGTACATGAAGTTCAAGGTATTTTAGAAAATCAATTTCGACATCGAATGTCGTAGCAAAAAAGGAAATTCTTATGTAACAACGGAAATGTTTGTTGCGCGATAGTTTGCAATAACGTTGTATGTGTATTTATATAGTCGTGATGTTTGATGTCATCAAAATCTTTCTTAACGATCAAATTTTTTTTGTCGACCAATTGTGACAAAATGAATATTATTTTTAATATTCTTTTTTATGACTGGAGATTTTTTTGAGTAAAATTATATATTAGTGAGATTATAAGTTGTAGTTTACCATGCGAGAAAATAAATTTTAGCAGAGATATCAATAATTGAATAATTGATGTAAGGATTTTCTGCTTATATTATTGGTATATGTAACAACATTATAAATAAATTAGTTTTATAAAAAATATAAAACCGTTATCAATTCAAACTACGAGAAATTTGCTCGGAACCAACCCGAAAGTAAATAAATTTCCAGCGTATCAAAAAAATGTCCAAAATAATATGTTCATAAGGTTTACAATATTGACAAATCACACGAAAATTTTTTTCAGAGATTTACCAAAAATAATGTACGATCTTAGAAAAACAAATTCGACGAAGCCCTTAACAAGGAAATTGTTAAAAATTCAAGAATATAAAAACACTGAGAATTTTTATTAAAATTCTAAAGTTAAAAATGCTGATTCAAATTCTGAAATTTGAATTCTGAATTAAAAAATTTTAATTCAAATTCTGAAATTTCAATTCTAGAATCAAAAATTCCGATTCAAATTATAAATTTGAAAATTCACTGAAAAAATTAAAGAATTCACTGAAAGAAAGAACATATTGAAAAAATTCATTGTAAAACTTCACTGAATTCTGAAAATTCGGATTCCAATTCTAAAGTTTGAATTCTCAGTTCAAAAATTTTGATTTAAATTCTGAAATTTAAATTCTAATTTAAAAATTCTGAATTAAATTCTGAAACTTCAGTTCTCAATTAAAAAATTCTGATTCAAATTATAAATTCGAAAATTCACTGACAAAATTCAAGATTTACTGAAAGAAAAAACATATTGAAAGAATTCACTGTGAAACTTCACTGAATTCTAAAAATTCTGATTCACATTCTTAAATTTGAATTATGAATTGAAGAATTCACTGAATTCAGTGAAATAAATTCGAGAATATAAAAATTCTGATAATTCTGATGAAAATTCTGAAATTCGAATTCTAAATTCAGAAATTCTGATTCAAATTTTAAAGTTTTAATTCTGAGTTATAAGATTTTTATTCAAATTCTGAGATTTGAAATCTAAATTCAAAAACTCTTATTCGAATTCTGAAATTTAAATTCTAATTTCAAAAACTGAACTAATATCTGAAATTTCAATTCTAGAATCAAAAATTGTGATTCAGTTATAAATTCAAAAATTCAATGAAAAAATTTAAAAATTCACTAAAAGAAAGAACAAATTGAAAGAATTCACTGTGAAACTTCACTGAATTCTAAAAATTCTGGTTCATATTCTTAAATTCGAATAATGAATTCAAGAATTCACTGAATTCAGTAAGAAATATTCAAGAATTGAAAAATTCTTAGAATTCTAATTCAAATACTGAAATTTTAATTCTCAATTCAGAAATTCTTATTCAAATTTTAAAGTTTGAATTCTGAGTTGAAATATTTTTATTCCAATTCTGAAATTTCGATTCTAGAATCAAAAATTCTGATTCAAATTATAAATTCGAAAATTCACTGAAAAAATTCAAGAATTCACTGAAAGAAAGAACATATTGAAAGAATTCACCGTAAAACTTCACTGAATTCCGAAAATTCTGATTCGAATTTTGAAAGTTGAATTCTACATTCAGAAATTCTGATTTAAATTCTAAAGTTTGAATTCTCAGTTCAAAAATTCTGATTCAAATTCTGAAATTTAATTTCTAATTTCAAAAATTCTGAATTACATTCTCAAATTTCAGTTCTAGAATCGAAAATTCTGATTGAAATTATAAATTCAAAAATTTACTGAAAAAATTCAAGAATTACTGAAAGAAAGAACAAATTGAAAGAATTCACTGTGAAACTTCACTGAATTCTAAAAATTCTGATTCACATTCTCAAATTTGAATTATGAATTGAAAAATTCACTGAACTCAGTAAAATAAGTCCAAGAATATAAAAATTCTGATAATTCTGATTCAAATTCTGAAATTTGAATCCTAAATTCAGAAATTCTGATTCACATTGTAAAGTTTGAATTCTGAGTTATAAAATTTGTATTCAAATTCTGAAATTTGAAATCTAAATTGAGAAACTCTTACTCAAATTCTGAAATTTGTATTCTAGATTCAAAAACTCTTATTCGAATTCTGAAATTTAAATTCTAATTTCAAAAATTCTGAATTAATATCTGAAATTTCAATTCTAGAATCAAAAATTCTGATTCAATTATAAATTCAAAAATTCAATGAAAAAATTCAAAAATTCACTAAAAGAAAGAACAAATTGAAAGAATTCACCGTGAAACTTCACTGAATTCTGAAAATTCTGATTCACATTCTTAAATTTGAATTACAAATTGAAGAATTCACTGAGTGCAGTGAAAAATATTCAAGAATTTAAAAACTCTTAGAATTCTAATTCAAATATTGAAATTTGAATTCTAAATTCAAAAACTCCTATTCGAATTCTGAAAATTGAATTAGAGTAAAATTATATATTAGCGAGATTATAGGTTGTAGTTTACAATGCGAGAAAATCAATTTTAGCAGAGATGTCAATAATTAAATAATTGATGTGAGGATTTTCTGCTTATTTTATTGGTGTATATAACAACATAATAAATTAGTTTGGGTAAAACATTGTAACATTATCATAACGTTAATAGTATAATAGGTGATTCTTTTAATTGAGAATGTTGATTGTCATTTTGAATTTCATGATACATTATTTGAAACTCTTTCGAACTCCATGTTGTAATTTCACTTATTGTTAGATTAACGAATTCTACAGGATTTAAAATTTTTATTTTAAGGTCCATATAAAAAAACAGTAAATATCTCAAAAATTTTCAACGTTTCTCAAATTTCAACAGAATGTTTAGAATATCTAACATGTTCGAAGTAAAATTACTGAAATTGTCGGAACATTTTCATTTTCGTGATTTATAAATTTTAATAGACTTTTGAATAAATTTTGTCGACCATTTTTGTCTCGAATTTTCGGGATGCTTTAAATTTCCATAAATCTTCCAATTTTTCAACTTCAAGCATTTTCGAATTATTTATAACTTATGAATTTTGAAAAATATTATAAGTGTGACGAAATGCAGAAAATTTTATTTCAATCATTGAATCATTGAAGAACATGAACGATAATTATTAAAATGAGTTAATTTTTTCAATATTTAATTTCTTGTAATCTCTAAAATTTTCATCATTTTTCAAGTCTCAACGAAATGTTCAGAATATCTAAGATTTGTCAAGTAAAATTACTGAAATTGTGGAAACATCTTTATTCTCGTAATTTCTGTTTTTATATACTTATGAATAAATTTTGTTGACCACTTTTTGTCTTGCTTTTTTGAAACACTTAAAATTTCCATATATTTTATAATTTCTTAACTCCAAACATTTTAGAACTATTAATAATTTATGAATTTTGCATGTACTTGAAGTTCCAAACGTTTAAAATAAAACAAAGAGAAAAAATATATAAATTCCTGAATTCTCGTCATGAGGAAGATTGTGTTAAATATTTTTTTGGTGACTATAAAGTTTGATGTTCTGACTAAAAAGTCCTAGAAAGAAGCTATAGGGTTTTTTAACCTGAAAACTCATATATTTTTCTTTTTCGTTTAATTTAAAACGTTTGGAACTTTAGGTAGATAATTTTGTGAAAGTCCTTATCGTTAGAAAAATATTCTAAATGTGTCAAATTTTCTGAATTCTATTAATCATCGAAGAACATGAATAATATTAATAAAAATGACTAAATTTTTACAATGTTGAAATTCTCGCAATCTTTGAAATTTTCAAATATACGACTTTTCCAATTTACCAATTTATCAATCAAAATTTAACGATTTCGAGAATCGCTTTAATATTCAAATTTCTTAAAGTTTATTAAATTTTCAGAATGTCAGTCTTCTTGGAAATTTGAGAATTATAATAATTCACAGGGTTCCTTTAGTAGAAAAATTTATAAAATTATGATAAAATAACAACATTTGCTGTAATGTGCGAAATAACTTTCATTTTCGAAATAAAGTTACTGAAATTGCCGAAAAATTTTTATTTTAGTAATTTTTAAATTAATATATACTTAAAAATAAATTTTATCGATTACTTTTTGTTTCAAATTTTCAGAACGCTTCAAATTTTCATATTTTTGAAATTTTAAAAATATCAAAAATTTATAAATTTTGCAAAAATCCTACCGTTCAAAAAATATTCTGATTGTTAAAAATTTTTCAATTTTAGTCGTCATTAAAGAATATGAATGATACTAATTGTAATGAGTAAATTTTTACAAAGTTTAAATTCTTGCAATATT
Source organism: Platygaster orseoliae (assembly GCA_030522825.1). NCBI lineage: Eukaryota > Metazoa > Arthropoda > Insecta > Hymenoptera > Platygastridae > Platygaster > Platygaster orseoliae. The sequence goes on from JAPYZL010171212.1 coordinate 9,421, forward strand.
CAAAATTTTCAAATGTCTGACTTTTTGAATTTCCTTCATCAATCACATTTCCACAATATTGAAAATTGTTTAATAATTTGAACTTCACAAAATTCAGTAAATTTCCAGAATGTCAGTCTTCTTAGAAATTTCAAATTTGTAATAATTCACATGGTTTCTAAAGTATGAAAATATTATAAAAATATGATGGAATAACAAAATTTGCTAAAATGTTCTAAATAACATAAATTTTGAAATTACTCAGTTGTACAAAACATCTATATTATTATATCCAAATTTTCTAAATTTTAACATATTTATAATTTTTCTATATTTTTCTTCGTTTGTAATTTTTGCAAATTCATTTGGAAGACTCGAAAATCATATGATTTTCCAATTTACTAAACCTAAATTTTTTTCTTCGGACAATGTGGGTGAGTGAGGAGGGGGGGGATGAAGGGGTCACAATTTTTGAAACTGCCTAGGGGCGCCAAATTCCTTAATCCGGCCCTGAATTATCATTTCAAATTTATATAAGTTATATTTTATACATAAGCAATTTCAAAAATTAGGTTTGATACGTAGCAAAATGATAAAAAATAAGAATATAAAAATTTTATTGTAAAAATTCCTTGGTCTTTGTTTAAATTCAGGTATAGAAGCATGATGACCAGTCATTGAATATGTCCTTTATTTAAAACATAGCGATGTTTTGGTTTAGTAAGAACCCTTTTCAAGCCTATATTCACAATTTCGAACAATTAGTTTACAGAATAAGTGCAGTAATAAAACTTTTTTTTGTAATTTTTTTGTTTTTTTAATGTTTTTGTTTTAATATTTTTGTTTTTTGTTTTTGTAATGTTTTTTTTTTTTTATTACTACGCTTATTCTGTAAACTAATTGTTCGAAATTGTGAATATAGGCTTGAAAAGGGTTCTAACTGAACCGAAACGTCGCTATGTTTTAAATAAAGGACATATTCAATGACTGGTCATCGTGCTTCTATACCTGAATATAAAATCTTGAGTATTAAAATAAAAAAACAATTTTTTTATAATAAATAAAAAACTAAAAAATTCTATGCTTTCAGTCTAAAATACCTATTTTATTATCCTTGAAAAACAGTAGTACAATTTTGTTAATTTTGCAGGTGAATAATTGTAATTTGACTTGTGCATTGATTTTGAAAATAGACTTACAAGATTATGGGTCTGAAGTTTCAAACGTTTATGATATAAACGAAAATGGAAAGAAAAATTATTTTTCTATTTCCACCTAAGATTAAGGTGAAAAAAAGGCTGCTACATAATGTAAAATTTGTTAAATGTCAATAATTATTCATTATTATACCTATGAATGGTAATAAAAACAATTTTTTATATTTTCATTTACTATTAAACATTTGGAATTTGAGACACATTACGAGATTAAAATTCATAAACATGAAAGATTTGTAATTAAAATTAATTTAGACACAATAAGTATAAATCCATACCATATATTTTTTTCAGATATTTTAATTCACTTTTAAAATTTCTTGTGAAAAGTCAAAAACCATGCCTCAATATAATGTTAATTAGTTATTTAATTATTTTATCTATTTATAAATAGTAGTGTTTTCACTGGGTTGATAGAATAAAACTTTCTTTCTTCGATTTCCCTGTTAATATACAGGGTGTCCCAAGTAAAGTATGATAGCCGAAAACCGTAGATTCCTAATGAAAATCTAAGACTTTTTTTCCTTTGCCATTTTTCATAAAACTCAAAATTTAAAAAGTTATTTGAGCCAAAAATTTTAATAATAAATGCCCTCTATCGACAAGTGGGGGTCAAATTCACGGACCAAACTTTTTCCAAATTTTCTTCATATTTTTTTGAATAAAAAAGCCCTTTGCCACTTTCTACAAAACTCAAAATTAACAAAGATATTCGAGTTTGAAATCTGAGAAATCTGATTGGTTGAAACTTTTAACTCGAAGATCCTTTTTGATTTTGAGTTTTGTAAAAAGTGGCAAAGGCCTTTTTTGCTCAGAAAAATATGAAGAAAATTTGAAAAAAGTTTAGTCCGTGAATTTGACCCCCACTTGTCAATAGAAGGCATTTATTATTAAAATTTTTGGCTTCAATAACTTTTTAAATTTTGAGTTTTTTAAAAAATTGCAAAGGAAAAGAAGTCTTAGCTTTTCATTAGGAATCTACGGTTTTCGGCTGTCACACTTTACTTGGGACACCCTGTATAATATATATTGACTGAGAAATCACAGAAAGAAAGATTTATTGATGTATTAGTGTTTAATGTAGTTCAACGGTTATAAATTTATATTTTTGAATATCAATTTCCCCGTCAAGTTTCGAAGAACAATTTCAATTCAATATAAAATCACACAAAACATGCTAGCTTGAAATTTAACATTATATTTCTAAATCAAAATGAAAATACAAAATATTGTAATGAATAAATATAAATGAACAACAAACTTTTTTTTTTATAAAATTTCAAAATTTATATTCAAAGTCTGAATTAACATTATCTTATTTTCTGTTAAACATGTGCCTGAAGTTCTAAATGGCTAAGTAATAAATTAAAACAAAAAAAGATTAGTAACATTGTATAATATTAATTATTTATCAATGTTTATTCATAACCCTAACTATAACATGTAATGGAAATTATTTTTTTTTGTTCTTAAACGTTTGGAACTTCATAAACACTGTTAAATTAATAATTCTAACTAAAAAAATATAATTTCTATAACATTATACTATTGACTTCATTATTCTCAAATAAAATTTTTCATGAAATTTCAAACTTTCCAGCATTCTCTCATACAAATCCAAATTCTTTGCTAGAAATGTGGCAGTCCCTTGGCGGATCAGGACCGTATTTTTACAAATCTCTATGGCCGACATGACTGGCGACTGAAAGGCGCTGTAAAGCGAGGCGATTGGTACAAAACCAAGGAAATCCTGGACAAAGGTTCTGATTGGATAATTAACGAGATCAAAGTATCGGGTCTCCGTGGTCGAGGTGGTGCTGGTTTCCCATCTGGCATGAAATGGTCTTTCATGAACAAACCATCCGATGGGCGGCCAAAGTACCTAGTGATCAACGGCGACGAAGGTGAACCAGGAACTTGCAAGGATCGAGAAATTTTGAGGCATGACCCCCACAAACTGGTCGAAGGATGCCTCATCGCTGGACGAGCCATGGGCGCATGCGCAGCTTACATTTACATACGTGGAGAATTTTACAACGAGTCGTCCAACATGCAAGTTGCAATCGCTGAAGCGTACCAGGTTCGCAGTTAACAGTTAATTAATATTTATTGTTTTTTGACATTGTTTTGTCAGCTTGTATCAAATCCCTCATGAAAAAAAAAAAAAAAAAAAATTAAAAATCACAGTTTAATTGACATTTTATATTGTTAACAAACTGACAGAGTCGTGGTTTATATGAAGTCGTTCTTGTGTGCTGTTTGAATGTGGTTATTGTTGCGAATTGAAATATTTTCCCTAATGAGGGAAAATAATGACTGAAACGTTGAAAAAATAAATAAATAATTGACTGGGAAATCTAGAAAAGAATTAGTTTGATATTACTCATCAAAAAAAATAAATAAATAAATATTACAATGAAAAAAAATATCGACTTATTTTGTGTTTTTGTGTGAGTTCAGTTTATTTCTAAAGGCATGTACCAAATTGATACATGAAAAGTATTTTGTTTCAAATTTTGAGAGATGATAAAAGGGTTTGATAGTAAAAGTGACATTACACTGTGCAACACATTTTTGTTATCCCGAATTTTTTTTGAGAAATGTGTGACTCCTGACTGACTGACTCCTGAAACTACTGGCAAAGTAGTTAAGTATTATTTGATACTTTTTTGCGCTCCACACCATAATTTGACTTGGATAAACGAATTCTGCAGGATTAGGAATTTTCATTTTGAGGTCCATATAAAAATGGTGAACATCTTTAAAATTTTCAAAATTTTTCAAAATTTAACGAAATGTTCGGAATAACTGAAATTTTCGAAATAAAACTTCTAAATTTTAAAATACTTATCAATAATTTTTGTCGATCTTTTTTTGTCTCGAATTTTCAAAGCGATAAACATTTCTGTATACCTTGAAATTCTCCAACTATACGCATTTTCGAACTATTAATAATTTATGAATTTTGTCGAAAGTCCTATCGTGTGGAACATATTCTAAATGTGAAGAAATTTCTGAATTTTAGTAATCATTGAAGTATATGAATGATATTTATGAAAGTGAGTAAATTTGTAAAATATTGTAATTCTTGCAATCTCTGAAACAGTAGAAGTTTTTTTAATTTTGACGGAATGTTCAGAATAACTGACATTTTTGAAATAAAAATGCTGAGATTGTCCAAATATTTTTATTTATATAATTTCTAAATTTTTATATACTTATCAATGAATTTCGTGAATCTTTTTTCATTGAAAATTTTCTGAACGCTTAAAATTTTTATAAATCTTAAAATTTTCCAACTATTAATAATTTATGAATTTTGCAAAAGTCCTATCTTTTGCAAAATGTTCTAAATAGGACAAAATTTCTAAATTTGAGTAATCATTGAAGATTATGAATTTTATTTCAAAAAAAGAGTTATTTTTCCAATGTTGAAATTCTTGCAATCTCCAAAATTCTCGACAATTTTAATTATTAAAGGGATGTTCATAATTATTTTAATTTTCGAAGTAAAATTTCTGAAATTGTCCAAACATTTTTATTTTTGTAATTTCTTAATATTAATATGGTTATCAATAAATTTTGTAGACCATTTTTTGTCTCGAATTTTCAGAGCGCTCGAAATTCCCATATATCTTAAAATTTTCCAACTCCTAGCTTTTTCGAACTATTAATAATTTCTGAATTTCAATAATCGAAGGTCCCGATTGAATAAGGGATTTCGCGCTCGGCCAGTAGGCAGGGGAGGGGATGACACGCTGAAGCGTCGGGCTTTCCGAAGCCCGAAATTCTGGATATACGAAATCTCAATAAACTA
>JAPYZL010171250.1:0-11204 GCA_030522825.1 Platygaster orseoliae
GTTTTGCAAAAAGTGGTAAAGGACTTTTCGACTCGAAATTGAAAAAGGAATTCAGGATTTTTTTTTATCGCGGACTTTGGGACACCCTGTATATACGTAGATTTTCAACATCTTGAACATTTTTTTACGTTTTTTTACTTTTTGGTGTTGATATGATTTTGTAGCGTTTTATAGTATTCTTATAAATTTCTATAGATTTTTATATAAATACACTTTCTCAGAACCCGATGGTCTAGAATTCCACAATTGTTTCATTGAATTCCAACACTTTATTATTTTTTAATTTTTTATCATTTGAAATAATTTTTAGTATTATTAGAAATTTCTGTATTAATTTCTGGGATTTCAAGCTTCAGTGTTATAAGTTTCTTACATTTACAACATTTTTGTAAATCCTTTTTTTTTTTTTTTTTTTTTTTTTTTTTTTTTTTTTTTTTTTTTTTTTTTTTTTTTTTTTTTTTTATTTTTTTTTCTCAAATTTATTTTTTCTTCGTTATTATAACCAGACATTTACAATTATAATTCTTCTCAAGCCAGGATTGCTGTTACATCCTCTAGATTTAAATGAGTACATTTTTTATCATTTTTTATTATTATTATTATTGATTACTTCATTTTTAAAAACCATTATCAATAAGTCAAGTAATTTTTCGTTATTGTTTGTATTTTCATTGATTTTCACGTTCATTATACCTATTTATTAATTTTTACATGTCATGATCATTAATTTTACCCTAATTTTGTTCCTGAAATTGATTAATAATGTAGGTTTTTGGATTTGTGGATCCATCAATTGAAGGAATACTTAAAATGAGTTTTATGGAGTAGTTGATTATGACCCTGAAAAAAAAAAAAAAATTTGTGCAGGTAAATGTCACTTCTGAAGGTTCGCCAACTTTTAATTGGTCCATCGAAGCGATGTCTATTTTAAAACCAGCGGAAATCGAAGAGAATCCAACAAATCAATTTTTTTCACCGGACTCTGAAACTGAGAAGGAAGCACAGGCTGCCATAACAAAATTTTTTAGCCAGGAACAGATTCTTCCGAGTCCTTGTGATCATCGCAAGCCCAAGGACACAAATTTCGTCAGTTTAGAGCGAGATAAGAATAATTCCGTCTACGAGAAAAAAGATTGTAAGGTTCTTTACGAAAAAATTAATGATAATTCAGGAAATTTATCATTGGCACAAACTTGTTTTCTAGGCTGGACTCAAACTGTATTATCTCTGCCGCCGGTTTTGCCTGAACACGTAGAAAAAGCACTGAAACCTTTTTTCATCTTCACTCAGGTATCACAAAATTCGTTCATTAAAGTATTGGAAAAGTTTACATAATGGTTCAACAAAAGTCAATGGGTAACAGGAACAAAATGTCGACTTGGATGATTCTGATAACAACAATAGTTCCTTGCGGAGAAAGCTATTCTTCAACGACCGTGAATCATCTGATGATGAAGAAGAAGCTCAAGCACTTTCGCCTTTAGGTTCTGAGATGATCCAACATAGTCCACCTCAAAGTGGGATGTTTGCAAATTACACTTCTATACAGGTTTTTCATTTTTCAACTCGTGTTGATTTTTATGAAAAAAGTTGAGCTGATTAAAGTCTTTCTTTAATTACAGAATGATTCTTTCGTCAATCGAAGTGAGAGAACACCACGGTCAAAATGCAGTTTATCTCCCATCAACATTTCTCCCATTTCTAATGTCTACGATCGTGACATGTCCTTCCAAAGTATTAAATCCCGTAACAAGTCTGCGACGCGTTTAGACTTGACGGCAGAAATGAGTATAGCAAATAACGATGATAGTGAACAATTTCAAGTCAAGTTGGGTTCGACAGGTAATCGAATCTACCATCAAATAGTAAAATTTTTAAACATTTGATAAGTTTTTGCGTCGAGAATAGGCCAAATGTTGGCGTTTGGTCGACAGGGCAAGAATAATGAAAACTCTGTTGAATTTAAAATTGGAAATGCTTCCAGGGACTCCGGTGAACAAGCAGCCCTTCCACAGCACGAAAAATGCCAAAGACGATGACATGGATACATGCGTGGTCAACGAAAAATCAAGCTGTGCTGGAAACAGCTCTGCCTGGAAGGACTCGGATTTAGCCCTCAAACCTGACAAATTAGCTGAAAAAGATTGCCAAATTTATTCAAGCACTTTTCGGTCAATGGTTCATTTGCAGCAAAGTTCGTCCCAGGACACAGGCTACCAAACCAGTAGCATAAATTCTACGGAATCAAACAAAATCGAGAAAGATGCAGTTATTAGCATAAAAAAGCATCTGCTTCGGAACGAAAATATATCCAACATTATCTGTTCTACGCCCTCAAAAGACTGTGACAACTAAGCCAAAGAAGCTTTCGCCTAAAATAAAGTACACAAGTCAAACTTTTTTGCTCAATTTCGAAACGGGTCTCAAGGTAGTTGATTTTTTTTTTTGATGGTTAGTTTGACTTTTCGAATGAAATTCGTTAATTGTAAAATTGTAATTTTACTAACAACACCTATGTGGTTCATCAGGATTATTTCTTTGTTTATATTTAATAATGGAAAAATCTTGCATTACATTATTCTAAATATGCGTGCAATTCATATAAACAAATGAAAAATGATTGTTGCGTGGCGATCCCGATGTTTTCTGTTGGGTGTAAGAAACTTGATTGATTAGAAACTTTTCAAGTACATATCTGATATCATTGTAATATACTCGATGCTGTTTTTTGTTTATATATCTTTATTTTGTAAGCATACTATTTTCTACACATTGTTCACTTGTATCATCTACTCCAAAGTGCCTGTTTCATGAAACACTCTGTATGTATATAAATGTTTGATTCCAACGGTTTGAATAAGTACAAAAGATTTTGGAAGGGTCATGATTTATTGAAAATTTTTAATCATATTCTGCATTACAGAAAATACAAATCAACTTGATAAGATTTTTAAAATTTTGTGTACATAGTGTTTTTTGAGTATTTGAAAATGTGTGTATGAATTAATAGTATTTTTCGTGTTTATGAAAGCTTTCTGTTTTTTGGGATTTTGGTTGATATAAAGAGTTAAATTGAATGACGGATGAGATTCTTTTGTTGGCGCCTTCAAAGGGATAATGTCGTGCATTTTATAGAATACTTTATTTATTATTGACATTATTTTTTTTACTATCAACATTAATATTCTATAATTATTTATTATATGAAGAAATGCTTTCGGAGCAAGAAACTCAAGTGTTTTCTGGCTTGTTTTCGCGGAAATTTCAGAAAAAATGTTCTTTCACTCTGACCAACTCTGACTTTCGTAGTTGAAATAGCCAAGAGCTATTTTCAAATTCTCGCCGCCATCTTGTTTGTCGTTGTGTGTGGGGGCGACATTGTGATGGCTGTGAACTGTTTACCAGTCAGCTGTGATCAGCTGTGAGAGACCCGCTGATGATAATGATAATAAATTATCGTGCATGAATTTGCACGCATTAAAGTCGAGAAAGTCACGATTTCCGCGTTGGAAAAAATTCCGCGTCCGCGCTTCTCGATCGGTTTTCCGAGAAGCAACCTCGACTTTGATCGGTGGTGATTGGCGTTTCTTCTGAGGGGCCGGAGGGGGGATTGGTCATTATTGGATTTTGTTTCCGAGATTATTAGTGAACAGTGCGTGCGGCAGCGTGCGGTAGATCGCGAACAAAAGTCAAATCATCGTGACGATCGCGAGGATCATGGCGCCGGCGATTAGCAGATTCGTCAACAAGAGAAACGCGGCGGGCGCGATCGCTGTCACGACGCTCATCTGGATTCTACGTAGCAGACGAGGCAAAAGACGAGACCGCAAGCCCAAGTACGGTTTTATTCTCATTTTAACGCGAGTGCATTTTTCCTAAGATTTCATTCTCTTGGGATTTTTCTCCAGGAACCTGTGGCCTGCCAACGAAATTCAGTATGTCATCAAAGAGGTGAGTTTTCGAGATTATGTTGCTATTGTTGTGACAGTTGAGTGCTGTCATAATCATGTGCCGCTGCGTCGTGGTTGCAGCAAGTAGAGGACAAATTTTGCACGAGTACAGGCGCGTAGGCAGAATTCGGTTTCGGGGCTTCAGACCCATCCCCAAATTCGAGATGAATCCACAATTTCACGAAAAATAGACAAAAGTCATGATGATAAAACAAATTAGGCATGAAAATAACAATATTTCATAATCGAGTGAATAACATTCAAGTAAGATTCATAATTTTAGGTTTTTCTAACTAAAAATAACAATTACTCTAATTGGAAAGGAGTTTTTTTTTAAACTAAACTATGATACAGTATATAGCAAAACATGGAAAAACAATTTTCATAATAGTGATTTATGAAAAAAACATGAAATTTACGAAAATTCTAAGAATTTAAAAACTTTGGAATCCGAAAATAAAGTCCTAAAAAATGTACATATACAGGAGAGTCCATGAAAATACTAGAAAACCTTTCAAGTCATACAATATCTGAAAAATACTGAAAGTCATTGAATTCTATAAAAAATTGAGTTTTTGAAAAATCCGCACAAATAGCATCAATGTACAAAAATACTAGAAAACGATTAGAAATCTTATAAATACTGAAAAAATAAATGAATTTAAGGAATACCTAAAATACTTCAAATTAACGTAGATTGAATAATCCACGAAATCTATGAAATTACCAAAAATTTATCGATATTAGCATTTCAGAGCATTGAATTTTAAGAATTGATACATGTATCTACGAAAATACTATAAATCTAAAAAAATACTATAAAATCCTTTTCATTTTCATAAATATTGAAAAATACGAGAAATACTAGAAATCTTGATATGAAGAAAATTTTCCTAACAATATTATTTCACGAAAAATAGACAAAAATGATGATAATAAAAAAAAAATGCATAAGAATAACACTACTTGTTCAAAAAATCAGTGAAATTCAAAACAAGTACAGAATTTTTAGTTTTTGTAAATCAAAATAACAATTGTTCTAACTTGAGAAGAATGTTTTTAATGTTTGGCTATATACAATATATGGCGAAATATTTCTAAAACAATAAAAAAATAAACATAGCTAACAATGATGAATAATAAATAATGTAGCCAACTAAAAATTTTCAATACTATAGCACTAGATACTTGAAATCTGTGTATTATGATTTTCTCAAAAATCTTCAAAAAGTTGATGTATAGAAATCCATTAAAAAATCAGAAAATTGGTTGAGTTGTGAAAAAACACTAAAAGTATGAGAAAAAAAAATCTTAAAGTTTTTTACTTGAAAATCACAAAAATTGAATTCCATTACATTTCATACCAACATGAAAAAATATACAATTCTGGACTCCAAAAAAACACCTACCAAAATCAGGGTAAATTTAATTATTATTTCAAGTACAAATTAAAAAAAAAAAGGAATAACCAACTTGAAAATCAATGAAAATACGAGTGATAAGAAAATAATACGCTGACTAAAAAATAGTGTTTTTTGAAAATGTAATAAGCAATGAAAATGAGAATGAAAAATAATGAAAATCGGTGTAAACGATCAAAAATGTACTTACTGACATCTAGAGGGCGTAACAAATAGTTTTCTGTTAGTCTAAAATTCAAATAGAAATTCATGACCCTAGTGATTTCGATTTTCATGAAGAAAGACAAAATTTTTATAAGAATCAGATATTTTTTATAAGAATCCCGTTTTTTTATAAAATCGACCTTGTACAATTTTCGTATCAAGTGACCTTATAAAAATTTTATAAAAAAATTTTTTTTATAAAAAAGAGATACCATTTTATAAAGAATTGTACATTTTTCATCAAAAAGTATTCGAGCCCCATATTTTTTTTTGTTTTTTGTTTTTTTGAAATTTGATATTTCCATAGGAAACTTTCCAATTATACAGTGCGTCTGCCTGGATAGTAAACGCTATTTTTTTTTTTAGGTCCAAGCTTGGACTTGGAAATGAAATAGTGTTTACTAGTGACGGGCGATACTATTGGCTTCTCTCGCTAAGCGACAGCTGCAATAAGCGAGAAAAGGACACATTGCGGTATCGCCCGTCACTAGTGTTTACTATCCAGGTGGACGCACTGTATAAAAAATTTTCAATTTTTAAAAGTTTTTTTTCCATTAAAAACGTCTTTTTACAAGAAAGTAACTCTTACAAAATAAAAAAAAAAATGCTTTTATAAAAATGTTTGCAAAAAATAGAATTTTATAACAAATCATTTATTGTGTATTTATGGTCACTTTATAAAAAAAGTTTTTTTTTAAATATAACTTTTTAAGGTCGACTTTATACAAATTTTTATATGGTTTTTATAAGAATCAAGACCACTAGGGAATTCGCAATTTCACTAACTCAAAAATAACAGCAATCATGGCTTCAGAAAAACTATAATTATAAATGTTTAGCTAAGATAATGTAAAAAAATATATTTGAGAAGTTGTTTTTATCCAGTATTAATATCAAAAATAAAAAAATTTATGAAAATGTTGAAAATCTAAGAAACTTTCAAGTTTGGAGCTTCAGATCCTAGAAATTTAAACGAAAATTCATGAAAATACTAAAAAGTATTTTGAATCATAAGCAAACTGAAAAAACACTGAAAGTAATAGAAATCTATAAAAGAGCTGTTTTTTTTTTTTTTTTTTTTTTTTTTTTTTTTTTTTTTTTTTTTTTTTTTTTTTTTTTTTTTTTTTTTTTTTTTTTTTTTTCTTTTTTTTCTTATCATGTAAAAAGCTACGAAATCTTATAAACACTTTAAAAAGTACTAATATATACAAATCAACGTAGATATCATTTATTACTGGAAATCTATTGAAATTAGGATTGGAAAGCTTCGAATTTAGAAAGCTACATAGTAATCTGCGAATGAATTATAAATTTAGAAAAATACTGAAAACTCAAAATCGTTGTAAATTTTAATACTTTAACATCGAATTCCATAAATCTGTTCAGTGAATCATAGAATTCCTAGATATTTAAAAAAATACAGCAAAATTGTATGAATAGTATAAGATACGGAAATTTTAAAAATTCCTGAAAATCTTTTTAAAAATATTTCTTTCGGAATTTCATGATTTTTAATCTTTAACTATCTGGTTTCGGTAAAAAGATTTTTCAATTTTACTAATTTTGGAGTCCACACGTAGAGAAATTTTTAGTTACAGCAACCATTCATTTAGTAAAATATGAGCCCATCAAAGTTTTAGTTAGTACAACCAAAACTTGTTGTATGATAACCAAAAAATTGGTTATTGCAACCTAATCATCAGTCATAAAAATTGAGCATTAGTTGCTATAACAGAATCTGTGGTTGTCGTGACCAAAGTTTTGGTTGTAGTATCTAAAACTTTAGTGGATTCATATTTTACTACATCAATGGTTCCTGTAACAAAACCATTTTTCTCCTTGCAGAGGCTAACATTTGTCATATATACAGGGTGATTCAACATGACCTGGGCACCCGAAAAATTTAGATTCCTTGTAAAATTCCAAGGCAATATTATTTCCTTTGCCACTTTTTACAAAACTCAAAAATAAAAAAGTCATTCAACTTTGAAATTTAAACAATAAATGCGCTTTTTCAACAACAAATGGTGGTAAAAACCAGGGACCAAACTCTACCCAAATTTTCTTCATAATTTTCTGAATCGAAAAGTCCCTTGCGACTTTTCACAAAACTCAAAATCAAAAAAGATATTCGAGTTTGAAATCTGAGAAATCTGATTGGTTTCACACTTGTAACTTGAATATCTTTTTCAATTTTGAGTTTTGTGAAATGTGGCAAAGGACTTTTCACAACTCGAACATGGAAAACTCGATTTCCCACGCCTGCCAAAGATGGCGTAACTGAGCGTTTTCAGGTCGCTTCATTTACTCCACTCGACTTCACTTTCTTCGCTCATACGAGTGAAGGATTGAGTGAAAAATTGAGTGAAGAAAATTCAACAACTGAAAGTCGTCGCTCAGCTTAGCCATATTTGACAGACGCCGAAATCGATTTTTCGACGTACTACTCGTTGTGAAAAATATAGTTGACAATTCGTTGAGTATCGACAGATTCGCCATAAACGTCAAATCGCCAACGCAGAACCATATGGATTAGTGTGGAAAACTTTCGCGGCTTGCCTACAATTTTCGCACCCCAACCCATATGGCTCTGCGCCGCCAACTTGACGTCTACGGTAAAACTCCCGATCCTCAACTTGTTGTGAAATATACTATTTCGATTCAGAAAATTATGAAGAAAATTTGGGTAGAGTTTGGTCCCTGGTTTTTATCGCCATTTGTTGAAAAAGCGTATTTGTTGTTTGAATTTCAATGTTGAATGACTTTTTTATTTTTGAGTTTTGTAAAAAGTGGCAAAGGAAATAATATTGCCTTAGAATTTTACAAGGAATCTAAATTTTTCGGGTGCTCAGGTCATGTTGAATCACCCTGTATATATTGAATAAAATAATGTCACTACATTCTTGAGATTTTCAAGTCACTGAGGTTATAATTTTGTCTTTTCAGCATTTAAAAAAAAAACAAAATTTTTCATGTAAAAATAGAAAAAGTTTTGAACACGAATTATAAAAATATTTCAAAAAATACTTTAAAACAGAAATATCAAATCATGAAATAAGAAATGTTTTAAATGTATTACCAAAATCTGGAGTATACTAGAAATTAGAAATGATTTTATTTAAGCATCATAAACGATTATTATTAATTAACTACAGTTTATTGAGCATTTTTATTTCGAAAATTGGCTCATTAAAATTTGCAGGAAAAACCAAAGGGTCCAAAACCTCGCGTTGACTCGGAATTTCTTAAGCAATTGCGACAATTGCTCGCTGTTGGGATTCCTGGTATTTTTTCAGCCGAATCGGGATATGTCCTGCTTGTCGCAGTTTCACTGATCGCTCGATCTCTTTGCGACCTTTGGCTCATCCATCATGGAACGCTTATCGAAACGTAAATTCACAACGAATATAATAACGGCAAGATTTTCTAATACAAAATAACTTGCCCAATGTTGCGAATTATGGAAATTTTAATATAGGAAGCTTTCTAATGTGCAAGTTGTACTTTCAATTTCCAAAACCGACAAGTTTCAATATACAATAGCAAAAAGCTGAAGATTAGAAATGTAAAAAATATGGTTTTAAACTTTACATTCAATAAGAAAATTCTCTATATTGCCATTTTACAGTAATGAGATGACGAATTTCGAGACTTGAAATAAGAAGAGTTCAAAAAAGTCGAATACTAATTTATAATTAAGAAAAGTTGTGTATGGAAATTATACGTTCAAAAAGTTTCAATATAATATAGTAAAAAAACTGAAGATTAGTAATGTAAAAAATATCATTTTATACTTGACATTCAATAAAAAATTCTCTATACTGCAATTTCACTAAAATGAGATCACAAAGTTCAAGACTTGAAATAAGAAGAGTTTAAAAAAGTGGAATACTAATTTATAATTAAGAAAAATTGTGTATGGAAATTATATGTTCGAGATATTTAAAATTTTGCTTAAAAAAATGCACAAGTCGGAACTACACATTGAAAAGTTTGTGTTTGAAGTTTATTAAAACTTTCAAAAAATATGTTCTCGTGGTTCGTAGATAAAAATAAAATTTCGCTCTTAAAATATCAAATTGTATAATTTTTTTTTGTTTCAACATTTTTTCAAAATTTAAGAGAGAAAAAAAGGCATGAATCGAAATTCCATAAATGATGGATTTCTAGCTAAGAAAATTTCGATGAAAACATTAGGTTATTTAAAATTTGAATTGAATTTCCGGAAAAGGAACAGTAAAAGTAGCAAATGATATCATTTTTTGTTTTGTTTTGTTTTTTTTTCATTACATTCAAATATTTTGGAATTTTTTTCATTTATGTATAACAGGATGGTCGCTAAAATGGGTTAGATGGAATTTAGAAGCGACCCCCGTAAATCCTTTCCAAATAATTAAAAAAAATCCCCGAATTTTTTCAGATTTTTATAACCAAATTTGAATAAAATCAGATGTCGTCCAAAAAAAATAAAAATCAGGGATTTATTTCAAATTATTTGTAAATGTCTTAGAAGGCGTCGGTTTCAAAATTCCAACTAAAGAGATTTATTTTAATATTAAAGGTCCATCGTTAACATGGATTCTGCTGTGTTCAAAAAACGATTGCTCAAGTTCACGGCAACGCTCCCTGTGGTGAGTTTCCTTCTATTCTTAGAGTTTATTGAATTTGGTATTTAGATTTAGGCAAATGAAAGTTGTCTCCCGATGAGATAATTTTCTTTCCGGTGTTTATTGAGATTTTAGAAAGCGCATTTTTTATTTCAAATAGATTGAGATGAAGTAACATTATCCATCTCAGATGAAGCGATAGTTGGAATTTGTGAAAAACTTGATTTACAACTTTTTCCCATGTATCCGTAAAAAAGGCCACTTTATTTCTATGGAATGCGGGAACAAAAGCCTCTTTTTGGGGCAGGTGCTCGGAAATCAGCGGGAAATATAAAAAAAAAGAAAAAACCCTGGGAAACATTCATAAATCACGGATCAGGCAACTTGATTCCCTGTCATCCGGGATTTATTAATATTTCCCTAGGGTTTTATTGATAATTCCCGCTGGTTTCCGAGTACTCCAAAAAGAGGAATTCATTCCTGCGTTCCATAAAAATCAAGTGGCCACTTTTACACATGCATGGGAAAAAATATTGTATGTTACACGAGACAAAGAGAATGATTCCAACGAGTGCAATTGCGCACTCGCTCCGCTCGTGCCCAAACTTTGCACTCGTTGGAATCATCCTTTTTCTCCCTCGTAGCATAATAGTTATTTTCGTAATCGGGAGCTGGAGCCAAAATTGGCGATAGCTCATGATTGCGAACAATATTTTTCATCACGATAGCCTCAAAGTCACGTCAAAATGTCAGTTTTGAGGTTAGAGTGATGAAAATATCTATTCTTTTATACAGCTTTGTTAATTTTTTTATAGACACATTTAAAATTTCCTTAATTTTTACACGAGACTGTACAAAATTTTTTAAATTCTATAATTTCGAGAATTCACTTTCAAAAATAGGTACGAAAATCTATGAATTATGATATACAGGGTGTCCCAAAGTCCGCGATAAAAAAAAAATCCTCAATTCCTTTTTCAATTTCGAGTCGAAAAGTTCTTTACCACTTTTTGCAAAACTCA
>JAPYZL010171266.1:0-10549 GCA_030522825.1 Platygaster orseoliae
TACAACAAATAAATTACGTAGAAAAAAGTTATTACTTTAAAAAAAAAATTTTTTTTTGAAAGTGGTAATGCTAACTTTAACATCAAGTTAGCATTACCATCCATTATTTAAAAAAAATTGAAGAGCGACAAATTTTTTGTTTGCACAACAAATTTACAACAAAAAAGCGACAAATTAATCATTAATCGCTTTTTCGAAATTCGAAAGTGGTAGTGCTAACTTTAAAGACATTTTAATTCCAAATCTTTTACAGATTTCTTGTTTTTTGATATCATTTTAAAAGTTTCATTTAACCAGAACTCGTTTTAAAAAATATTTTTTTAAAGCCAAGATGACTGTTCTTCCAAAATTAGAAAAAACACTAATTCTAAATTTTCTGAATTTCAGTTGCGAAATTTTGTACAATTATTTCTTATCGATTTCCTACATTATTTATTAATTTTTTTATTGTTATAATTTATTGTTTACAAGTATAGTTTTTTTTTTTTTTTTAATACTAGTATTTCGTATGAGCTCAAACCTCAGTCAAGATGAAAATCATGAAAAAATGTCAAAAAAACAGCTCGTGCATGTATGCATATATGTAGTAGGTGTAGAGGAGGGGGGGGGGCGAAGAGGCGAGAACGCCAACGCAAATTTATTCGCTTGACCCATTTACCCGGTGCACTTGATGGACCACGTGATGCGTCGTTGCGGCATTTCGCACTCGTGAGAATAATCCTGTTGCATAAAAAGAACGACGTGTTTCGTAAAGGAAACGTCTACTCAAAATTAGCCAATTTGAGAAAAAAACCGAGTAATTTGTACTATAAACATTGAAAAAATTTGTATATTCTTGGAAAATCTACTATATTATTTTATTTTTCATATAATATAGTATACATTTAGCCAGAAATATATTTATTTTCACCATTGCAGTATAGTAAACGTCAAATATCGCAATATAGTAAAAAATAGTGAACATATTATATTTTTTACTTTAGTAAATAACAGTTCTCAATATACAAGATATGGTAAATTACCTTACATGGTTATAATTTCTACATTATTTCATAAGTATTTGAATTTCACTAGAATGTACAATATTGAATAGTACAATTCTTTATGTAGTAAAATTTACTACAATTCATCCCGATCCCCTTTAATATATTTTTTTGTAAAAAGTACTACATTTTTCTCTTAGTGTATGCAATTCCATTTTCGATTTCCTTTTTCTAATATTTATAGTATTTTTTTTTGTTTCTTCAGTATATGTACAATTATATTATAGTAAAATTCACTATATTTCATCTCAATCCCCCATTACAGTATTTTTTAGTAAAAAGTACTAGGTTTTTCTCTTAGTGTGTTTTTATCAAGGAAAACAGTCGCGTGGCGAAGCCATTACCCCATGAATCAACTAAAACGTGAGAAAAGCGAGAACGTTTTGTTTTATTTCTCGAGATCCCTGAGTCGGCAAGCAAAAGCCACGTTTACTCGCTCTCTCTGTGTCAAGGTTTTGAAACTTTTTTCATCTTCGCGCGCCAAGGGAATTCCACCCCCGGAATCTTGACCTTCGTAGCGAATGAAATCAACGGGAAAATTGAGGGTGGAAATGATAAACACGTTGGGAACATTTATCAATGGTGAACGCGCTATTTAGCAATATGATGTTCATGTACGAAAAGCTACCGGATTATTAACAAATATAACAAATAAATCATCAATTATTGAAAATAAATGAAAAATTTTAAATTATTCACGAAAAAGTCATGATGAAAATTGCACTTCATTCAATAAAATGAAGTTCGAAGGTAACTAATTTTTTAATCGAAATTGTTGCGTTGTTGTACAATTGTGGAATTTCTTAATCAATAATATCCTATGACTTATAATAAAGGTTTCATTACAAACTATTACAACTCATAATACTATTTCGTAATATATACACTAGTACTGTAAAACAATATTATAGATTTTTTTAGAATATTTTAATTTTATAATATATGTAGTACAAATTACTGGGTTTTTTTCTCAGTGAAACTAAATATTTAGGTGAGTACAATATCAAAATCGATATATTCATGATTTCATAAAATCCTAGTGGGAACAAAGAATTTCTCTTTATCGCTCGCCATAACGTCGAAGAGGCGGTTGGCCTCTTTCTCCGACTCAAGCGGAAAGTGGCTCGTCCGCTTTTACTTTCCTTGGCTGCCACTTTCGTTGGCAATGGTACCAGTTACGTCTGTTACGCTACCGGTTACGAGCCGGGGCAGTAACACTTACTTTTTTATACTCTCTTCGCAAGCCTTTCCCATCAGGTGTTGTGCGGAACGAGACGTGAAGTAAGTCGTGCCCGAAGCAGACGCACTTTCCCCCGAGCGTAATACACAACTTTTACCATCGCTCAAAGAGATGCTCAATTACTATACGTACATGCCCACTTCCTTTATTCCCCGATACGCAACACGTAAATTTGCATTCTCATGCGAAATTTTGATGGAAAAAAGAGAGATCGGTCATTTTTTTTCATCGAAAATTTATCGATTGAACGTTTATTATTATCTTCGAGTATAATCGATGCTTGCAATATTTCAGGAATTCAATTTATTCATAAAATTTACACATGTGTACGAAAAAGTCGCTATATTTGTTTTTTGGAAAATCTCCAACTTTCCGAATTGTGACTTTCAGGACGCGAAACAGAATTTTTTATTGTGAACTCGATTATTCTGGTGACTACAAATATGTGAAATCGGGTAGATGGTTGAAAATTTTTAAAATAGCAAGTTATGAAAAACGCTGTTGTTCGCGATTGTTTGGGATGTTTGAGGAAAATTCGGGATGACGATGGACAGTTGTTGTCGTGAAAATAAATAGCGAAAAGACGCACGGCGAAGGGCGCGCGAGAGATTGCGAAATATATCACACAAACTGGATTCAGGTTAAGTTGAAGAGTTCGCCCGGCAGCGTAATAATGGCTGCCAGGGCGAGGTCGAACGCTCCAACACGCGCCACACTAGTTTTTCCTACTCACCGAAAAACAAGCTAGGAAATTCGTCTATCCCCTTTTCGAAATTTGAAAAAAATTGAGAATCATTTCATGTAAAAATAAAAAAGTGATGATAATGAGCCGGGTTGATAAAAATATGCCCATGCATATTTCAGCTTTTTTTTAATGTACATGCATATTTTCTCTATTATTTGATGGAAAAAAGTTGAATTTGATAGCGAATTTCATCATAAATCATGAAGATTTGGTACACTTCGTTGAAACAGTTAAAACACGATATAAAAAAAAATTTTCAGAGAAAACTTACGTAAAAGTTTTTTGAAAATTTGAAACAACATATTATTTACTGTAACGACACGTTGAATTTGACATTTGTAAAATAATCAATTTTTTCAGACTTATATTATAATTTTGTCGTTTCTAATTTACATGCATGTTTTTTAAGTTTACTAATTTTTTTTAGCATATTTTATTGATTTTCCGTGCATATTTTTATTAACCTTGATAATGAGTGATAAATGATGTGAAGATTATGAACTAAAAATTTGTAGAAAAAAAAAATAATAGATAAAAATACTTATAATGAAACATTACAATCGGTCAAAATTATCCTACTGAAATTTAGGGAGCGTGAAAATAGTTAAGTAAATTCAGAATTCTTAATTTCACTTATTTAAAAATTACGATTTCCTAAAAAAAAAATGCAAATAATGAATGTCTGGCTAGAAAAATCAGGGTAATAAATATTAATAAATATTTTTATAAATAAAATAAAGGGTAATATAATGTTTTATATAAATAAGGTAATAAATATAAATGAATGTTAAGTGAATAATAATATAAATAAATTATAAGGATAAACAAATTATTATTGAAATCATTAAAGAATAAAGTTTATATATAAATAAGGTCATATTTTTATAAATAAAGGGTAATAAATATTTTTTAAATTGTTTTAACCCTGTGAATAATGAATAAATTTAAAATCTACTGAAACCAAAAAAATTAAAAAATTTTGAATTTTGGAGCATAAAAGTCTGAAAATCTACATAAAAATTGATAAAAATATTAGAAAAGAATGAAAATTGTATGAATACTAAAAAAAAATAGGAAAAATGAATTTGAGTAACTAAAACTTATGAAATTTACATTTTGTAACATCAAATTTTTAAAATTCATAAAGCAATACATAGAAATATTGATAATCTATAAATATTACGAAACATAGAACATACAATGAAATTTCACAAAAAACGAAAATTCGTGAAATCTGTGTATTATTACACATTAAAAAAATCTGGAAGAATTTCACAAATTTTCCGGAACTCTTGATTCCTATGGAAACAAATTTTTAGAAATATAGTAGAAATTTATGAAAGTACTAAAAATCTTTTTAAACCTTGAGCATGAAATTTTCCACGTTCTACCAATACTGAAAAAAACACCAAACAAAGGGATAAGAAATTAAAATCTAAAAATCTAAGCCACAGTGACTTTAAAATCATGAAAATCCAATTTCATAATCAAAACACATGAGTGAAAAGTTTAAAAAAATTAAAAATACGCAATTCTGAATTCAATTAGTTATATAACATTCAAATTCTCGGCATTTGAAAAATTCAATAATTGCAGTATTATGACAAGATCGTCAAAGAATGAGAATCATGAAATCCTAAGGATTTCATGATTTCGTAAACCTCTCTCGAAAATTTTCTAGAAAATTTCCGGGCGTTTCTATTATCAATAATTCTATACGTGAACAATAACACTCATTGAAAAAATGTCTTGCTTTTAGAATTTTCGAAACATTTTTCGAAGAATTTCCTATTCGTAAAAAAAAAGTGAAATTTTTCATTAGCTAAGGTATTGTTAGTTAAACAATTCGCATCACTATGAATGATATTATTCATTTTCACTCACGTTTTTTCAGTAGAATAATGTGAAAAATTAGATTTTTCATCTCCACGTGCATACATTTTACAAAACTCTGTATTTATCGAGTCGGAACTAGGCTTCTGGAAGAGCGACCTCCACTGCACTGTTTTACTTGGCTCGCCTTAAATTTGTTTCAGATGATTCTTTTTCACTGAAATTTTCAATGACAAAATTTCTGCAGACGAAATTACAAAAATTAATTACAATTTATAACTTTTATTACTTATTATCCAAATGATGAGTTCAATAACTGAAAATTTCAGTTCCACAGTTGAATCAGAAACCGCAGTGATTATTTTCAAATATATCATTTTCTTTTTTAAATTCAGAATAAAATTACTGAAAATCAAGTTCAGAAGTATACAAAAAAATAAAGAATTTTTCTTTTTCGCCAATAATTTATTAATATCTACGACAAGTTTTGAAATTCAGAATAGAACTATTCGAAGTTTAGGTTCGAAAGTACGAAATAGGTACAAAACTTCTTAAATAAAAAATTCCTTTGCTTTTACAGAATCATTCCAACACACGTATAAACATTTTACGATTTGTAACGAAAACAATGTTTAAATTGTGGCAAAATTTCTATCCAGTTATTAAAAAAATTTTCCATATTACGAGAATTCACATACGTACTTATAGGAAAATCTCGATGACTTGTGACAGTACAGGATTTTGAGAAAACGACGCACTTTGTAGCGTGGGCATGAAAACGCATCGATGGCATAGACGGCCATGCGTTACGGTGTCTTACGTAAGAGCGCGAGTTTACGCGTTCGCGATGTTTACCCAGCGAATCAAGTGCGCTGCCGGAAAAAGATAATTGAAAATCACGATCGCACAAAGTTCATTCCTACGAATCGCGATCGCTTATCGGTGAAAACGTGATCAGCAAAATACTCGATCGCGAAAATATACAAAAACAATTTCAAGAATGTAAATCAATCATTTTGTCCCCATTCCTCACTCGACGTTTTGAGCCTACTTTTACAGATGTCACGGAATTTAAGGATTCAGACATTTCAACAATTATTGAAAAAATTTAATGTATCAGAAAAAGGCATAATTCAAAATACAGTAACTTAAAAAAAACAAAAATCATGTACCTGTAGTTCCAAACATTTAAAAATTACTTAACCCTTGTTGTGCATACTTCATAAAAATCACGCATTGTGCACATGGGGTATGTCATACCCCAGTCACTTTAAATATTTATAACAAACAAACAACTTGTTCTTTTGACCTAAAACAATATGAGGGTCTAATTTGAGGCTTTGCGAATAAGGAATAGTGGTTGAAAGTATAATTTTGCATCGTTAAACAATAATAAAAAAAATCTTGGAAAAAAAAAATTGATTTTTTCTACTAAAAAATTAATTAAAAAACTCATTTTTTAATATTTCTTGCTAATTTTTTAGAATTTATTTCTTGAAGTACCATACTTTCAATAAAATATATTAGTTTATATGAGTGTTGAAACAAGTATATTTATTTTGCTATAAATGATGTCAAGCGCTTTTGTCGAAAATAAGAGGATACAGTATCGGGAAAAGAGTGGGTTTTTTTTCTCGATTATTCTTTATTGAGGGTTTTGTGAAAATTTTATAGTACAAAAAAGTTTAATTACGAAAAATAAAGACAATTACAAAAGTTCAAGACTCCAAAGTTAAGGACTCAAAAGGTCGTCCTCTATCCACAATCGATTCCCAATAGGGCGAATACTTGAATTTTAGGCCATCTACGTAAATTCCAAATATGTTAATTCATAAACGAAAAAAGATAACGTCTTTTTTGCGATCAATTTACGCTTTTTGCACGCCCATGAGACAAAAAACATCAACATTTAAACAGTTACCATTATTAAGGAAGTTATACGTACTGTGCACATGGGGTATGCCATACCCCAAAATTCCGAGAGGTCAACTTTCCACCACTGACAAAAAGACACTAAAGTCAGGAAAGGAAAGCTGTATACATGGTCTTTAAGTATCATCCCTTGACTAAAATTAGGTAGCAGTACAGATATCAGAACACATTCTTTATAGTTCAAAAACGCGCGCGAAAATGCGGTGGGGTATCTCATACTACCCCATGTGCACAATAAGGGTTAAACAATAAGAAATTGATTTTTCAACTTTACTGAAGAAAAGAGTGAACAACAGTAAGCATTTTGAATAATAATTTGTTAATTTAACTATGAAAAGTGATTAGAACATTTTTTTATCTCTACTAATTTTTAAATGATTGGAACTTCAGGAATATCAAAAATCGACTTCTATTATATTGAATACTTGTATGAAAATGTTCGAACCTGGAATTCAAAATGACTTTTAAGTTCTAAATTTGTAAAAAATCCCTTAAAAAATATATTTTTTAAGTAATTCAGAAAGTTCTAAAATTTTCGTATTTTATACTATTCATATATTTTTGTAGTATTTTCCAGTTTTTTTTTATAGATTTTTTATGTTTCTATGATTCACTCTACAAATTTTTAGAAATCGATGCTAAAATATTGATATTTACAATAATTTTTTGTTTTTATTTTCATACATTTATAATTTATTTGTTAATTTTTAAATAGATTTCTAGTGTTCGATGCTCTAGAATTCTAATTTCAATAAATTGTCAGTGTTTTAAAAGATGTATGGGAAAATTAGATCAATGTAGATTTTGAATATCTTATAGATTTTTCATACATTCGTACTTTTAAACATTTTAATTTCCAAGTTTTAAAGTATTTAATCACATTTTTCAAAAAACATTTCTTTATAGAATTCTAATACATTCAGTATTTTTTCAGTTTGTTTCTGATTCGAAATACTTTTTCGTAATTTTATGAATTTCGGTCTTAATTTCTGGAATTGAATGCTACAGAATTTCTCAAATTTTTGACATTTTCGTCATTTATAGTTTTTTATTTATTTATAACTGTGTTGAAAAAGTTTCTTAAATTTACTCTTTCTGCGTTATTCTAGCTAAGTTTTTATAATTATAATCCTAAATTTTATTCAAAGTAGAAAACCATTTGTTACTCCTCTAAACATCAGTAAGGACATTTTTGATAATTTTCAAAAATCATTTTTATCAAGTCAACGCATTATTTTGTTATCGTTTGTGTTTTCATTGATTTTTATGTGCATTATTATTATTTTTTTTTACATAAAATAGTAATTAATTTTATAATAATTTCGGAAAGGGTTCGAACCATCAAAATGATTATAAATTAGCTTAAATAACATGTTTAAATTGAATTTTCATTTCCAGTCAACATAACGCAAAAAAAAAACTACATCTGCGACCGATTAATCACAATCCTCTGATCACTAGACACTCCAATAACGCACAGTTAATTGTTAATCGAATCCGCTCTATAAACGACGTGAAACGTATAGTAAATATATGTATGTGTATGTTATACACATACATTATACACGTGAAAAGAATCGATTGCGTCGGGATAAACTCTGCTATTACAATTTGAATAATTAAATCTTCCGAATCGATCTTTAAAGCAGACGATTTTTCGTTAGCTAAAAAACTGAAGAGCTTTCCAAATTACGGTTGTGGTGGAGAAATATAGAGATTTAGGCAAAAAATGAAGGAATTTTTCGAATAAAGCGCCATTTTTGTGTAAACGCGTTACGCAAGGGCGCCAACAAACGATATAATTATGGTAATCGAGTGGTAATTCATGAGTGCCGAAGGCACATTTTTTCGTTCATTTCGCGGACCAACGAGCGTCTCGTAATGTCGAAAAAAATCACTTAGAAAAGGAAAGTCGAATATCTGAAAATTTAATGGCCATTGACATTCTTTTGAGAAATTCACGTCAACATCAATTCTAAAAACCTCTAACTTATTAGCTCTATATTTCATTTTATACGGTGAATTGTCGAAAAGCATTGTTGCTGCAATTGAGGAAATTCAACAAAATTTACCGACATTTTCTGAAATAATTAAATGTTTTCTTAATATAACGGAATTTCGACCGCAACAAACTTTCCAGATTATTAGTCATTGTTTGAAAATTTTCAAGTTTTTCAAATTTTGTTAGAAAATGATTATGTTCGAAATTAATTTTTTTAACTAGGTAATATTGCGTAGTCAAAAGAGCGATATCATAACTTTCGGTTCAGTAAAATTTCATATTCTTAACTTTCACCGTTTTCTTTTTTCTTACAGTCAAAATTAAATTAAAACTATTATTATTTTAATTTCTCGTCGTAATTTTAGGATCTTTTCATGATAAGTTTTAGTTTAAGTTTTAGTATCCAGTTTTTGAATTTTCCAAGATGATGATTTTGGCAATTATCAAATGACGAAACTTTTGTTTCGAGTAAAGGTTTTAGAATATTTGAAGCTAAAAATTTTAAAATTCTGTGGAATACTGAAAACTGATGTATAGATATAATTTTATCAAAAATCTATATGAAAATACTAAAAATCTCTGCAACTTTATTTTTATGTTCTACATGAACCCATGCATAAAATACACATAAAATACTACAAAATTGTATGAATAACACAAAAAAAGGAAATTTTAGAAATTCTTGAAATAATTAAAAATATATTTCTAAGAATTCTATAATTTTGAACAATAAAAAAAATTGAATTATTGTAAAATTTACATACGAATCATTGCAATTATTTATACCTTAGCATTTTATTCTAGCAATGTATATAATTCATAGAAAAATTAAAAATATAAAAATATTATTAATAAAAAAAAAATACAGTAAATCACGAAAATTCAAGAAATCTATGAAATACTCAAAATCAGTGTTGTCAGACTTTTCTCGATTTTGCGAATTGCGGAGTTGAAAATTTATATGAACTTTAGAGTCCAGAGTCGAGCATTTTTTTTATTCGTAATCAATACAATGAAACTAGATATTTTTGATTTTCAATTTACTGGGATTATAATGTTGTCTTTTTCTAATACTTTCAGTATTTTTCATATTTTCTCATTATTCAAAAACTTGAAGAGTTTTCTCATAAAATTAAATCCTTGTAAAGTTGAAATACAAATCATTAAAATTATTAATACCTAAACATTTTATTTCAGCTATTTATAGAGTGATCCATGAAAAAATTAAAAATATCGGGAAATTTGATCAAATTCAAGAAAATATAATGCAGTACGAAAATTCCAAAAATCTATTAAATACTTGAAATCAGTATTGTTATAATTTCCTCAATTTTTCGAATTGCGGAGTGTTAAAGTTATATACATTTTAGAAACACTAAAAAGTCGAACATTTTTCATATATTCGTATTTAATACAATGAAACTCGATTTTTGTATTTTCAAATCACTGAGGTTAGAATTTCGTTTTTTTTTCTAATACCTCAGTCATTCTTAATATTTCCTGATTATTAATATACAGTGCGTCCGCCGTTATACCATACACTATTTTATTTCTGAATTCGAGCTTTTCCACGAAAGGAACAAGGTTTTAAATGCAACTATTCAGCAGAAAGGCGGAAAACAGACTGACTATCTCAAATTACTGAACGGGGAAATGTATTTTTCCCAAAAGTCAAAAATCAACATCGAATACCTTCGGAATCTATTAATAAGTGATGGATGCTCGTAGCGACTGGAGCGTGAAAATTTGGGTCT
>JAPYZL010171287.1:0-23805 GCA_030522825.1 Platygaster orseoliae
GTATACAATTATTTTTTCGAAATCCTTTACATTATCATCATTTTTCAATGCTGGTGCAAGAAAAATTATTCGTTTTACGCGTGAATTTTTTTATGGACAGATATTTTTAATATGTGCAATTTTCGTCTTTCTTGCTTTATATTAAAAAAATAATATTTATCATTGTGTTGAAAATTCCAAAAAAATTAGTCTGAAAATAATATCTTAAAAATATAAATGATATGTTATTAGAAACATGTGTAACATATTGTTTTCAAGCTATCATTGTGTTTCTTGAATGGCGGAAACTTTACATCAAGTTATCTCGAAACTGTGATTTTGTAGTTACGCTGGAATGTTTAACCTCTGTAAACTGTACGCCAAAATGTTCAGGAGCGATAAACGGTACGTTCGAATGTTCAGGCGCCGTGAACTGTACGTTATTCTGGCAGGGACCCATCGAATTAAAAACATTTTTTACAGTTTTTCGATATTTGAAAACATCAAAATATTGTGCAAAACACGAACAATGGTCATATATAAAAAAAAAAAACACAAAAACTGCTGTAATCTGAATTTTTTTATTCTCCTAAAGTGTAAATATTTTTGCATCGTATAAAATTGTTAGTATATAACTTTTACTTCATTTTCAAGTGCAGTAAAATTTAAATTTTACGCAGTTTTCCTTGTTATTCTAGATCTTATAAGATTCCAAAAAACTGTATAATATTTGCGAAATTTCATTTGAAATTCATTAGATTCTTATGAGGCAACAAATTTAATTTTTCCATGTTTTCTGAAATCTCAAGAGTAAGCTATATATAAATAATCAAAAGTTTTATAATTTGCGCTTGTACGTTTTCAAAAAACCTAGAAGACTCTGGAATTTCTCCTCAGTTTTGAAATCTTATAAGAACAACATATAAGATTTAAAAAATTTGTAAAAGGCCCTAATGAAATTTTTGAAATTTTCCCGAGTTGAAATTTTCAGTGAGGATTTTGAGTATAATTTAAGGATATTGAAGAAATCAGTCGATCGATTGAATATCGATTTTAAATGATCATGAATAAAATAAAATATACAATTATAATAATTTTTCAATAATTATTAAACTTTCAACATTAATTTCGATCTAAGTATTATTGTCATTTTTATACTCGTGTAATGATTCAACAGTATGTTGCAATAAAATAGAGTGATAAAGTTAAAACAATAATGATTAATCAAATTATATATATATAAACAAAGTTCCCCCCCCCAATTTTTTTCCGGCGCCTCTGGAACTAGTGAGATTCGTAGATTCGTATAATGTTCTACAATTTTAACCTCGAATATTTATTCTACCTGAGAATCGTTAAATTAATGTAATAATAATACATTTTTAGTAATCATCATAAACTAAATGGAAAATACTGAAAAATTTCGTGTTTTATCTTTGTAGCAACTGTTAGATAAGAAAAGCAAACTAAATTATATGAATTATATATCAAACCCAAAAAATATTGAATCTTAAATTCAATTTAAATGTATGAAAATCATAAGATTTGCTAAATTAGCATACCATTTCGAAAAACAATTCGTATACTCAAAAATAATTTATTTTCATTAGTGTTAAATACAAATACCACAATCACAAAAATTTTCATTTGATATTTACGATACTAAAACAGTCTCAATCAATACTAGGAACTTATTTTTCCCAAGTCTTTTGGATACCCTGAACAACCAAACTATAAAACCTTCACTATCTTTTACATTACTCCCCACAAAAGTTCTACTCCAATAAAAACAACCGTAAAAACAAGCAACTCGAAAATGCCGAAATTTCGTTGCACGAAAACCGTCAACTCTGAAAAATTCCATCACCAAATTTCCCCCATTCAAACACGAACCGAAAATAAAGAGTGCCATTATGCGGAACGTGCGAATACCTACATATGACATCCCGCAGCGTCGAACAATGCAACGCTCGCAAACATTTCCTCTTTCGCCTTTTTCCCCATTTTCCTCGATTAAACAATAGGTATCGAGCCTTTTTAGAAGCCTTTAAAAATTCGCGACGGGCCAAAAATCGAGCATCAAAAGGACCTCCAATTTTATTTCCACTCTCTCCTCTTTTATTCAGTTCATAAATTTACATCGTTTCCATTGTACAGATTCTCTAAAATCGTGTCGCGTTATACAAAAAAAGTTGACGACGAATCGTCGAGAGAAACGTCTAAAGTGTGGTACATTGCCCGCGTTACTTCAACGTCTAATATTAATAGTTATTACAATAGTCGTAATAATTTAATATTTAGCTTTAAGCGGCGAGAAAAACCAAGGTCAAGCGCTATCTTGTGCAATTGTACGAGGAATTAAACAATACCTATGCGAACGCCACATCGCATTAAGATGTTGCCACTCCGAGCCGGGACTGCCGTACTGCAACAGACACCCGAAACTCTGTCATCATCTGCATTCAGTTTCCAAACTGTTCGGCATGGCTTTACCAGTGGTACCATGCCGGCAACGCAAAATACATTTACGTGCGGGGCGATCGTTTTGGGAGCTTTTCACAAAGAACTTTTTCAACCTATTCCCGTTTTCTCCGAACAGCGTCCAACTTTTGTTCAAAAAGTTGGCTGAATTTTTACGCGGTTACAAGGAAAGATATTTCCATATGATTTTTTTTCCAAGTACGATTTCACAGTGAAAATGCATTGAATTTGATAAAGGGTCAATCAGGGTAATTTCACTCTCGAAATTTGAAACAGTGAATATTCACTGATATCGAATTTTTTCAACAAAAATGATAAATTCATTATTGTATCCATTAAGAAAATAAATATGTATTTTATATTTAAAAATTCACCAGCTCGGTGGCACTTGTTCATAATTTTAAAAATCATTAAAATTCTACCAACAAACTTTTTTTACAATTTTAATTGATTCTCAGATCGGGAACGAATAAAAAAACGTTTAAAATTCGTGAAATTCTAATAGTTGCATTTACTTGTTTCATGTGTTTCAATCAATGATTCTATATCAGTGAATATTTACTGTTTCAGATTAAGAGAGCAGGCATGGAAATTCGGAATATAATTACACGCTCTTTTAGTATTTATCAATAATATAATAAGATTATTCTTCTTCTTCTTCTCGTAAAAACCAGGTAAAAATTTTAAAATTTGTTATCTTTTAGAAGTTTTTTTTTTATGAGGTCCTCAGAAAAATATTTAAAAACATCACAAATTAATGGTTTCAACTATATCCAAGTGGATAACTGTGACAGCCTCTGTGGTAATTATGACAAAATGTTCTAGAGAGAAAAAAAGTGACATGTTACAACAATTTACACAATAATTGTAGTCATAAATTATACTTTTAAAACTGTAAAGCATAAAATCAGTAGAAGCCAACAATTTTGTGTAAAGAAAATTAAGCAGCACCAACTTCATTGATTCAACTTTTAAAAAATGTTTAAATTCTCTAGTATACATATAAAAAGAAAAATTCCTCAAGAAAGTATAAAAAAAATATTAAAAAGTGATAAAAAATACATATAAAATTAGTATAAAAAAAGATTCATTATCCATAATAAAAACAATAGGGGATATTTAATTTCCATTGTAGTAAATTTATATGTATTTTCAATCTTTTCTTTAAAAGTGTTTTCGAGTACGTTGTAATGAAATCCGGATGTTCAAAAATGAATTAAATTATTTCTGACTTATTTTCCTGAATAAATCTATTGGTTCCTATCGCATAGTATAGTTGGCAATGTTAGCATTAATAAGAAAGTAATCCATGAAAAAATCAATATCTATATTATTTTACCAGACAAGATGTTGTGTTTTCAAGCATTCATCAATGAAAGAAAAATTATTTTCGTTCCAAAAACCTTGTGTGACAATCACCTCTGAGACAACTTTGAAAATAATTATCTGCAACAAATTGATCAAATCCACAGTGTCAAAAAAAAACTGAGATATAAAAAATAGGCAACTTCGTGTTTTAATGCCACAATTATCCTGATGAACTCTATTAAACGTTTTCAAAGGACTTATATTCACTAGAAACGAACAATTTGATTATTGCAAGAGTTCTCAATCAAATTAATTTAGGAGTCTCGACTTGTAAAGACTCCATATTCAAAAAATAGAAAACACCTACAATCATATTTTTACTAAGTATTTCGGTAATTTTGAATGATAATTTAACAATAGAAAGTTACAAATAATTGGTCATCAACCAACATTACGCCGAACCGAAAAACAACCCTAATATACTCCCAAAACAACCCCCTTATTTTCGTAACAACTCTAACTGCGCTTTTTCCTTTCTCTCCTTTTTTCGTCGCCACTTTGTTCTCTCAGAAAAACTAAACCAAGCAGACAAACAAGAAAAAAACTCTCTCGAGTGTTCATTCCGTAATCCGCCTCGTAAAATTGGAACTCACCCTCGAAACGAGAATTATCGGACAAACGGTAAAATACCATCGTCTTTTAATTGCCCTCTTTTAACCGGCCATAACTCGAAATAGCGAATAAACTGCAACTCGACGTGATAAGAAATTTATCCTACTAGGAGAGAAAAGGAAAAACGCACATTTCTCATGCCTACATAAAATCGCAAGTACATCGTCACTTCACATTCGTTGCTGTTAGTGAACATGATTCGGTTAGTTCATCTACCTGCAAAAATCGACTGTTAGGGTATTGAAAATGCAAAATCGGCGATAAGACGGAGGATCCATAAATGGAACGAGTTCCAAAATGGAAAATTTGGTTTCATAAGTTGAAAACATAGTTTCAAATTTATTTTTATCAATACTAATTTTAAACTTATTTCTAAAACTTCATTTTTTAACGTTTTACCAAAATTTTCAACTTTTTTTGATATCAATGTTTTTTGTCATTTATGTACTACATTCGATAAAAAATATAAAATACTTACATAAAGAAAAATAAAGTTATAATTACTAGGTATATAATATAACATGAAGCAGTTATAAAATCTTAATTCGAATTTTCTAGAAACATCTTTTTTTTATGAGCCAAAAAATTATTTAATTACTGAATATTTATATGGATATAAGTAAACGAATAATCTCTCGAAGCTACATTTTCAAATTTATTGTATCGAGATTTTGACCCTCATCAGGATTCTTAAAAAGGATCCAAAATTCGAACAAACTAATTTTACAAAGAGTTGTAACTGAATTGAATAAACTTACATATTCAATGAACTTTTTAATATTATGATTTATTTGATAATAAATTAATGATTTATATTATCATTTAAGTCTAACATTATGTTTTTTACAAACCTACAGAAATTTTCGGAGCGTCTGATGATTTGAACGATTTGATAAATTTAATACCTCAACATGTGAGGAGAAAAAAGTATAAATTTTCATTTGTTTCGAATAGTAAATGTATACTACAGTAAATTTTGTATTGTGTACATGGAACAAATTAAATTTCAACATTTACGACCATGTTTTACGAAAAACATACTGCAATATTCTTTATGCACTTCTAACCTCAAAGTTTTACATTTGAATGGGCTTTGAGACTAGAATTGCATAAAATACTGTATGCAACTTAGTGCAAGTGTCTCATTTTGCGAAGACGATTCAAACCTTCGTCTTTGCCAAATTCGACCCTTGCTCTACGTTACATAATGTACTATTATTGTTCGATATGCATGCTAAATAATGACATATAATCAAGAACTGGTAAATTTATCTCAAATTTTATTGATAATCCTTTTCATTTCATGTGATTTTCAATTTAAAATTGTGCCAATGAATTCAAATGAAGATGAAATAAAGCAAAAATCGATTTTAACTTCATTTTAACTGTAAAACACGGGAAAACGGTGATAACTTGATATTTCGAAATCAAAATGAAATTCAAATAACATTTACTGAGTGTTTTTTCCACTTTCATCTCATTTTCATTTAACTCGGGATTACTCTTAACTTTTTGTGCATACTATTGAAATCATTATTTTAAATATACCGACACAATTGTTTATTTATTCCTTCTAAACATGATGAAAGTGTGTAATTAATTTGACGATGATTTATTTGATCGATTATTTAATTATTGTAAAAAAATGTGTACTTGCTGAATAGGTCTTGAAAAGAGCCCAAAACGGGGTCGAAACGTCGACAAAGAAACTATAAGGAACAAAAATTTTGACTGGAAAATCGAGAAGTTTTTATTCAATAACTCTTCACTATAAAAGTATTAAAGACTAAAATAAAATGAAAATATCATGAGGAAAAAACTCAACTTGAGTTTCCTAAATAAACTAAACTTGTTTCCCAAAAATAAATGTTGAAATTCCCTCAAAATCCTTCAATGAGTCCTCAGCCTTAATCCATCGTGCGTTTTTATGAATTCCAGCCAATCGATCCGAAACTTTTAAAAACGATTGCGACAAGTGAGTTTCAGGTTTGAAATATCGTGATTCACGCGATTCGAATTCACGCGAATTAACGCGTCGCGTCTTAATCAAGACGAAGGTTGTTTTACCAGAACTCGGATCGATCGCCCAAAATGAATGACGTTGATGCGGCGAGTGCTGTAATTTTTTTTATCCCGAATTAGAATTCGTGCCCGCGTTCAAAGCAACCATTTTCATCGGCGGGCGTGTTAGAGAAGCTGAAAAATATCGCGAGGAAAAAAAAGGTCGGCTTTCCTGGGTTGCACACTGCGAGACAATAAGTACCGTAGCTACCTTTTACTTAATAAGGGCTGGTTTCCTGTGGTTCATGTTAAAGAATCGGAACTGTAGCCGCAACGATATATCTTTCCGTACTGTTGGGAAAGAATGTGTCATGAGTCCATGTATATTTGGCGTTAAAGTGTGAGATTATTCGAGGGAGTGGCCAAAAAATAAAAAATTACGAAATCTCGCGAAAAATCGTAGTTGACGAGTCTCTGTGTGGGGAAATGTCGTGTGCTTGTCGAGAAAGAGGGAAGGAAAACGTTGAAGGAAAAAAAAGCAAAAAGCAGTTGGTTCAGTGAAACTAACATAGGTGCCAGAAAAAGAATTAAAAATCGTCCAAATCATAAAATTCTTCATGCGTACAAAAATAATGATATATACAATGTACTTAGCTCTTTTTGCAACGAGTATTTAAAATTATCGAAACAAAAACATCGGATTCTTTAAGTTTTTAATTACAATTTACCGTTATATGAAATTTATATTTTTCAGAATTCGTAATAGTATATTTCATGTTAAAAAATATTTCGATACAATTTATTGTTCATAATTACAATTCAAGAGTGGAATTAATTAATTAATGAATAAATTTTGTTATTAAATTTTATTGAATTATATGGTTTAATATAAATTCATGTACATCGATAACATATGAAAATATATTATCACACAGTCGAATACTATACAGTATAATTCAATAAAAATAAAGTATGAAGTATAATAATAATAGTATAATAATTTACCAGTAGAAAAAATTTATTATTTTTGAGGTTCGAAGTCAATGTCTCCTTTTTCACTCAAAATTTCATCCATCAAAAATATAATTTTAAATTATAATTGCATAAAAATTTTTACTTAACTGTTTGAATTTTACAGTTAAAACAATAGAATCTATCAAATTTCGCGATGGGAATCTCCATCATTTATGATGCATTATTTTACATAAGTACACAATAAAAATTCCAATAATGAGAAGTCAAACATTTTTTATTCGTACCAATTTCTTTGAAACGACATAAATTTCAAATTAAAAAAGAAAACATAAGAGATGCCAAGTTTAATTTTAAGGATATTTCAATTTTTGCTGTATATATAGTAAAATAATTTTTGCGGGACGAGTTTCAACCACCAAATAAAAATTACAAAGTATCTACCTGAAGAAATGATTTACTTTTATAAATACAAAATTTCAGACAAATCTTGAATTAATTACGTTATAATATTGGAGAAAACTGCCGTCACATGTTACTTTTAATTTAAAAAAATAATAATAATACTGTGAAAAAAAACGTAATTTCGTACATCTACTAAGGACATTGTAAATTTTTTTTTATAATTTCCTTTCTGAAAATCTTCAGTAAAATGCCAACTATGAAGGTTTTACATTAATATTACCAATATCTCCAATGAATAAAAAATTACTTTTAAATGTAATTCATCTAGTAAATCAACGAAGTACTTGAATTTCAATCAAAACATTTTACTTTCGTGATATTGTGCAAAACATTGTTTGAAACTACTGGAGTAAAAAGTTGTGTTCAAATTTTAAATTCACTTCAGAAACTTGACTTAGAACCAAAACTATAACTGAGGGCGTAAGCAGAAAAAATTTCTGTGGTTGGAGTGGGGAGTTCAAAAAAATAAATTTCCTCTAGGATTTTAAACTTATACAATCTTAGAGTACAGAGTCACAGATTTTTTATGTTTTTATTAAATGGAACAGAATTTGATTCTAGTGATTTACAAGTCACTGAAGTTTGTGTTTTTTCTGTTTTTTTTGGTATTTTTAAAAATTCTTCAGTATATATAAAATTCAAAGGATTTTCTGAAAATGTTTTAGACTTCTAGTTAGCTATCCAGAATAGAATACTCTAGGAATTTATGTTCTAAAGAATTCAAATACTTTTATAATTTTTTGAAAAACTAATAACACATGTTTTTAGTATTTCATAGATTTCTGAAATTCTCGTATTGTATGTTGCTAATTGAATCTGATAAAATTTTTCGGTAGGTATTTTTCTAAATTTGTGGTATTTCTATGGATTGCTCTAGATTCCTAGAATTTGTTTTTATAATATTGAAAATTTTTATAATTTTGTACTTTTAACTTGATTTTAAATTAAACAGTACTTTTATACAGATTTTCAGTATTTTTCATTTTTTGTCGTATTTTTTTAGCATTTAAATACAATTTTGACATTTTCCTGGTATTCGTAAGAATTTTTATAAAAATTTTTAGAAATATATGCTTTTAGATGTCTCTTATATAAAAAAAATTATATTTTCATAATTTTTGAATATTCATTACTATTTTTTTACACGTTAAGTTTTTTTTGTAAAGTATAATGTAATTTATAAGATTCGATGCATTAGAATACAAATTTGGTTGATTTTCAGAAATGTCTCAAATTTTAGGAAAACTTACTCAATATGTTTTTTTCTTGTTTTATATATTTCTTGCATTTTATTAAGTATTTATTGGATTTTATCGCGTTTTCTAGTATTCGTCAAATTTCTAATATTATCATAGACTGCTATTTACGCTTTTTTAAATCTAAGTTCTCTACACTTACAAGATTTATAGATCATAGGTATTTGTTCAGATTAGTCAGAAAACAGTTATTTTATAGAATTCAATTACTTTCAGTATTTCTTAAGAGTTTTCATAACTCGAAATACTCTCTGATATTTTACCGTATTTCTGTAAGGATTCCTAGAATTCGATGCTCTAAGTTGAAACTTTTTTAGATTTTTAGCATTTTTGTAGATTTTTTGTAGAGCAATTTTTAAAGTTGTGATTTTCTACGTTATCCTACCAAAACATTTATAATTAGAATTTTTTCAAGACGAAATTCTTCTCAATCCAAGATCATTGTTATTTATGAGTTAATAAACTTAAAAATATGTCAAAGTTTTTTTTTTCATTTTTACATGAAATTATAATAACTTACATCTAAAATTCAGACTGTAAAACTGTATTGTATGAATTCTACTAATTACTTGAACTCTATTTTTAATCGTAACTTGAAAAACGTGCTTCTGTCAATCACAATAAATGAAAAACCAATTTCAACATGACATGGGAACAAAAAATTCCTATTATAGAAAAACGTTTCACCAATCACGTCCCACTTCAAGCACATCGAAAAAAGATCTCCAAAAAATGAAAAAAAGGTGACCCATGCATTCGCAAACGTAGTTATTTGGTCGGGTAACTCTCGTGGGATGCGGGCGTTACAGATTTACTCACTGCGCTGCGTCAGCGCCGAGTTCATTTTTCGGAATCCAGCATCTCCGATACCGTAATCGCGTCGGAACCTTCGCCAATCGCCGCGATCTCCGCGGGTTTCTTAGCTTCCACACGACCGAAACGAAAAACTAACCAAACAAATTCGCAAGTAAGCTCCAAGCATCAAACCAAGGCCACAAAAAATTTCCCCCCGAAATTCCGAAGAAATTTCTTGTGACCGTTCCGGGTGATTGGTGTAATGGAAAATTCCGCGTAAATTCAAAGCGACAAAGATGAACAAAAAAAACTACATAAAATAAGCGTCTAAACAATTTATTAAAAGCGTTCAGCAAGCACATAAAATAAGTTGCCTTGTTTCTCGACTGGGAAGAGTACAAAAAACTATTTCCGTGTGTTATTCGACGCGTCAGCGGTAGGGAAATAAAAACAAAACTAGTTTTTTCGGTTCCATACCAATCGAAACAAATCTTCGTGCTTTGCTGAAAACCAAAGAATGCTTGAATTTCGGACACTAAAATCCAGCTCTTCGTCGAGTTGTGTGTGATTGGGCAAAGATATGGGGCGCCATAATTACCTCAGTGGCTAAAGAAAGAATGAGAAAAACATAGCGGGATGAAAAAGTGGATGATTGGTGTGATTTTTGGCTAAAAGCGCTAGATGAGACTACGAAGCGGAACAGTGAAGCTTGTTGGTCGTGGTTTCGTCAATGTAATCCCATACACTGGCTCCCATCTGAACGAAAGAAATCATGACAAGCATTAGAGTAAGTCGAATGAAGAAAAAAAAAAACCTCGAGTCCGCGTCCGTTACGTCAAAACACAGAGACCTTAGGTATTTGTTTCCATATCGTTTCGGTGCGCGTTTTCAAACGTTCACGACCTGCAAAATTAATAGGGCGAATTTTTCAAGGACGCCTTGATGATACTTACTCCTGTCGATGTTGCGCTGGAGGTGGGCCGCGACGCGATGTCGCGCATCGTTGAATTCGAAGTGGAGCCCGAGTCGCAGCAACGAGGGATTTTCCTCGACCAGTTGCGTTATTTCCATCTCGATTTTGTTGCCCAAAACTTGTGATCTCTTTTGACAGAAAGTAAGAGCAAATCAGGATTAGAAAAAATAAATAAATACGTGGAAATTGATCGTATTCCATAAGAAACACATCCTTAGAAATGATTTTACTTTTTTCTTATCCAAACAGTTTCAAAGAAAGTATATCATTTTTTTTCAATTGAAATATGACGAATTGAATTTCCAATCAGAAATAGTCATTTGTTTAGGTGTGTAATCATTTTTTAAATAAAAAAAAATGATTTTTCTTTTTAGTGAATTCAAGAAACTGAAAGGACTGATTAACAAAAATTTAGATACCCTTTATTTTAGAACTATAAAAACTATATTAACGACCAATTCTACTCAATTAAAAATTTTCCATTATACGATTGTTGTCAACAGAAAAAAACTATTTATCGAATTTCGAATATTACTTTTATGGGCCCTCTAAAATATGCCTTATTCATGATTAAAATGAATAGAAATTCGAAAACTAATACCTTTGACTGCTTTAATACAAAAGTTTTATAATTATATTTCTGACGTTTTTATTTAAGAAACCAAGAATGTGATAATATGTAGGTACTGTTAAGTTTTATTTACATCATCAATTTCATTTTCAAAATTATAAATTTTATATATTTAAGGTAGATTACATTTTAATACATAAAATTTTCGAGTTTTAAATGTTTGAGATATTCTCAGATATCTTTTTCGTAATTACTTAAATAATATTTTAACAAATTTCTTAATCGTTAAAGTTTTCGCAGAAACCTTTTATTTCCATGAAAATTGAGTAATAAATATTCGAAAGAGTTTGACTTTGTTCTTATTGAAATAGTTTCATATGAAGTACATAATTTTTTTTATTTACAGTCAATTGAAATATAACGAATTGAATTTCCAATTAAAATGAATCATTTGTTATGGTGTGTCATCATTTTTTAAATAAAAAAAAGGATTTTTCTTTTTAGTTAATTCAAGAAAGTGAAAGGACTAATTGATAAAAATTCATATATTCTATA
Organism: Platygaster orseoliae; assembly: GCA_030522825.1. NCBI lineage: Eukaryota > Metazoa > Arthropoda > Insecta > Hymenoptera > Platygastridae > Platygaster > Platygaster orseoliae. Next base: position 12,029 of record JAPYZL010171287.1, read on the forward strand.
TTTTATAACTATAAAAACTATATTAACGACCAATTCTCATCTATTCAAAATTTTTCATTATACGATTGTTGTCAAAAAAAAAAAAACTATTAATCGTATTACGAATGTTACCTTTACAGGTCCTCTAAAATATGCTGAATTGAAGATTCAAATAAATAGAAATTTGGAAACTGATACTTTGACTGCTTTAATACAAAAGTTCTATAATTATATTTCTGTCGTTTTTGTTTAAGAAACCAAGAATGTGAAAATATATAGGTACTGATTAGGTTTCATTTACACCATCAATTTCATTTACAGAATGATAAATCTTATATATTTGAAGTAGATTACATTTAAATACATAAAATTTTCGAGTTTAAAATGTTTGAGATATTCTCAGATATCTTTTTCGTAATTTCTCAAATAAAATTTCAACGAATTTCTTAATCGTTAAAGTTTTCTCAGAAACCTTTTACTTCCATGAAAGTTGAGTAATAAATATTCGAAATTACTTGACTTTGTTCTTATTGAAATAGTTTCATATGAAGTACATAATTTTTTTTATTTACAGTCAATTGAAATATGACAAATTAAATTTCCAATTAAAAGTAATCATTTGTTTAGGTGAGTAAATATTATTTAAATAAAAAAATTGATTCTTTTTTTTAGTGAATTTTCGAAAGTGAAAGGACTGATTGACAAATATTTAAAACTCCTACATTGCTAAAAAAAATAGATAACATAGAATTTAACTTGGTTATTTTTATAGTAGGCCTATTAAAAACAACGAATTTTCCTCTATTACAAAATTTTCAATTATATAATTGTTGTCATCAGAAAAACTATTTATAGAATTCGGAATGTTACCTTTATAGGCCCTCAAAAATGTGCCGAATTAAAGATTTAAATGAATAGAAATTTGGAAACTGATACTTTGACTGTTTTGATATAAAAGTTCTATAATTATATTTCTGACATTTTCATATGTGAAACCAAAAATGTGATAATAGGTTTCATTTACAAAATAAGAAATTTTATATATTTCAGGTAGATTAAATTTAAGAACATAAAATTGTCGAGTTTTAAATTTGTAAGATATTCTCAGATATTTTTTTTTGTAACTTCTCAAATAATATTTAGATGCATTTCTCAAACCTTGAAAATTTCTCAGGAACCTTGAATTTCCATGGAAGTTGACTAATAATAATTCGAAATAATTTGACTTTGTTCTTATTGAAAAAGTTTCATATGAAATATACAATTTTTTTAAAATTACAATCAGTTGAAATACGACGAATTGAATTTCTAATTAAAATAATCATTCGTTTCGGTGAATAAAATTTTTTTAAATAAAAAATTAATTCTTCTTTTTAGTAAATTCAAGAAAGTTAAAGGACTGATAGACAAAAATTTATATCTTGTGTATTGCTGAAAAAAAAATTATAACAGAGAATTTAGCTCGGTTATTTTTATAGTATGTCTGTAAAGAACGACGAATTTCCCTCTATTCAAAATTTTCCATCACACGATTGTTGTCAATAGAAAAACTATTTATCGATTTTCTATTTATTTATAGTCCTTCAAAAATTGCTGTATTTACGGTTAAAATGAATAGAAGTTTGGAAAATGATATCTTGTTTGGCTAAATTGATCGAAAAGATTTATAATTACATTTCTAACATTTTTTTTAGAAAACCAAGAATGTAATAATAAAAAAATGAATAAAAAAAACAATAATAATGAAAATAATTAAATAAGAATAAAAAAATTCATATACTGATTGGGTTTCATTTACATCATCAATTAAATCTTCGAAATTGGAAATTCTATCTATTTCAAGTATATTACATCTGAATTCATACAATCTTTTAAGTTTTAAATTTTTACAATGTTTTCAGATATTTTTGTAACTTCTTAAAAAAATATTTAAAGAACTTCCTATTTTGCTGAAATTTTCTCAAGAACCTTTTTATTTCCATGGAAGTTGTGTAATAAATATTAATCATTTCTCAAAAAACAAGAAATTGCATTCAGAACAGAAACTCTTGAGAGTCTTGGGTATATATTTAACCACTTTTTGGGGTTTTTTTTCCATTTATTTTAATTTCTATTCCTTCTGATCCATGAATTCACGCAATTGAATAATCATGTTTAATTGAATGTAAACGATGTAAGCAGCAAAATGCCTCGCCTCGCATCCCAAGTATGCGCAGAGCTTTACATTACTTTGCATACAATTTTTTTTTTTAAACAGGATACAATATTTAATGAATATCTGATTTTTATTTTTCTCAAATTCGATAACTATTCGAGCTATTTCAGAATTGTACAATATTTTTAATAGTTTCTTTCTGTTATTATATTTCGACTTAAAAAAGTTGCTAGAATATTTTTAAATAACAGTTCAAAGAAAAAGAATCTAAAAGAAACGAATCACAAAAAATACTAGAAAAAACGTGATACCTAAAAAAATTACAATTGAATATCTCAATAGTTTTTTTGTTAGATGAATGTAAATTATATGTAAACTAATCAAAATGTTCACACACTGAAAATCAGCTACGAAAAATATCACTTTTTTTCTTATTATTTGACAGTAAAAAAAAACTAATCTTTTTTTCCCTTCAGTAACTATAATTATCTAAACGTTTATTTTATTCAGTTTTTGGTAAAGGTGATGTAAATAATAAAATATGCATTTTACCTGGTTTGAACATCTAAATTCTTCAATCGATTTCGTGTTCAACAGAGCTTTCACAAGTCTGACTATCACAGGTGGATTAATGAAATTCGTTTCAACACTGAAAGAACGACAAAATATATTCAGAATATTGCTAACTTCCATAACCGTATGCAGTCTAAAAACTATCTCTTTTCCTTACTTCAGTACTCTGAGAGTAGAATTTTTCTCAATCGCTTCAGCCAATCTCTGGCCACATTTGTCCGTGAGTCCCACGTTTGTCAGACTTAAGGATTCCAAATGCGTATTGCTTTCCAAGGCTTCGAAAAGTTGAATAAGTTTCTCGTCGGATATATTCTGAAATTGTTGTTTTGCAAATTAACGCGAATTCGCTGCAATCGAACAATGGATTTTTCGCATTGTTGCAATCATGTATTAATTAAGAATTAATAAATACAATGTTGAAATGTACCAAGTAAAATGAAATGTAAGCGATGATTTAAATTAACATATATTTAAAAATTCGAAACGACGTGACATCATTTACATTCTTTTGAAAGCATTATTGACTATTTGCACCTACACAATTTCTCTTGCATTAATTTCTAATCTAACTTTCAAATTTTCGAAAATTGTTTATAATTTTTTCAAGTTTATTTGGATTGAAAAATGTATGAGTGACGTTTCACAATCATTAAAATTTTTACATTCATTCCGATTCCTCAAAAGAACCAAAATTTTCAATGTTCGTTGCTCATTTTTGATAAACTGCTGCAACAGTGCAGTTGGCTCTGAAGAACAGATAGAATAATGCAATTAGTAAATTACTTTGATATTGTTCCAATTCAATTCTGTTAATGCAGCATCGTCCTCGCGAACTCGTTTGATGCTGTCGTCAATGTCTGTGTCGTTAGGTGGATCCATGGGGTAAACTTTGGGTTGACTAGCTTTTGTGATACCATCCCAGCCCATTCCCACAGGTTGTCCAGAGTTCAAGAGAGAAGCGTGATACTGATCCTGATTCATCATGGAATGGAAACCCAAAATAGCTGCAAAAACGCATACATGCATCCAAACTCTACAACCAGGATCTAATAAATAATATTTATTGATTTTTCAGATTTTTTTTCTGAACAATATTAATACTTGAATAACATTAACATAAAAAAAGTTGAACTCCTGCAATAAAACCCAGAAATAAATAGATTCAAAGGTCAAATCAGTTCAATGTTGAATCGGTACAAACGATTGCAAAGTAAGCAATATATAACGACTGATGTTATTTTAGAGCCAAAATTGTTTATTTACCAGCGAGGTCAATGATTTCTTCTTGAGTGGCAGCTGACAATGCTTGCTCATATTCATCTCCGAGATCAATAGCTATTTGTTCGTCAGCTTCTTTTTCTTTGAGACTTTCTTGAGGTGGCGGTATCCACTGAAAATGTATGTTTCTTGTTAAGCAATTACACGTTAAATGTCTGTCAATCAAATTTTCTACCTCCAGAGTTTGCATACATATGTCAGTATGTGTAAGTTTATATGAATGGGTAGAATTACTGATTTATTTATTTATGAATTAGATTTATTATACAGAATGTACCAAAATTTTTTTTAAATGCCAGTTGAAAAGTTCCTAATAGATTCTGAAAATTCTTCAAAATGATCGAGTTTTCCAACTTTCTTATTTGCCAATTACGATGTTTGGCGCCAAAAAAATCAAGTCCAACTCATGATTGCACAACAACAACAATAAAAATAAATAAATAAGTAAATTTTCGAAAGTTTTTTACAGAAAAGTTTACAGTCGGAAAAATTTTTTGTTGTTTTATGTAGCTTTCCAAAATTTGATACTCTAGGAATTAAAGTTGTAAACATTTTGAAGAATTATATATATTTTTGTGAAAATAGTAACTACAGAGATTTGAAATATTCATGAGTTTCTAAAATTTTCGTTTTTACGTTCGTAAAAAAATTTTGTAATTTGTACTGGTACTTTTATGAATTTCGGTATTTCAATGCATGACTAAAGATTTCCAGAACTTAAGCGATTTTGACTATTTCAATTATGTTTCTAGAAACTGAAATTTATTATACGGATTTCTAATAATATTTTTATCGTACCTCTCAGGTTTTGATACAATTCGAAGAATTTTATAGTATTTTTATGGATTTTCTTATCCATTTCGAGGATATGCTCTAGGATTTAAAGTTCTATAATTTTTTGAGAACATAATATGTACATAATGTTTTGATAACAACTTATTTCTTGTATTTATCGCATTTCTTTGGTACTAATAAACTTAAAAAACATTTCTAAGTATTTTAATGAATTTTTAGTATTGTTCTAGATTGCTATAAAGTTTTGAAAATTCGATACTTTAAAATCCGAATTCAATATACTTTCTATTATTTTTATATTTCTGAAAGCACATCGACATAGATCTTTAGTATTTTATAGATTTCGAGTATTTCTATGTAATGTTTTATACTTTTTTTATAATGTACTTTAGAACTCAAAGTGTCATAGATCCTTACATTCCAAATTATTCTTTATTTTCCACTGGTTTTAAACAAGTCGTTAAATCCATATTTTTACTCGATATTCCAATCAATTACTATCAATAAATTTCTATGTGAGAAAAAATGCTACAATAATTATTGAGTGAGGCATCAAGCAGAAATGTTAAATATTAGTTTGGATTCTTCAGAATATAGTACTTTAATAGATTTCTATTTCTTCAAGTGTTTCTCAATGTTCGTAGGGGAAAAAGGGCCAAAATCGTATAAGGGGCAAAAAAGTATTAACAGGTTCTTAAATCTGCATCTAAACGCTATCTCTTGGAATTTTGAGAACATTTTTTTAAAGTTGCATACATGTTATTTCCGAACTATATTGCGATTTTTATTGTTTGTTCCCTTAATTCCTTAAGACGACTTCTTTGGTGGGCCTCGATACAAAATTGTTATATTTTCAATGCAAGCATTTTATTTTACAAATAAAAATAAACATTTTCAAAATCAAATTTTGTTCTTAACAAAAAATTTGTTATTGGAATTGTTTATGAAATCATTTATTTTGTGTTTCCCACAACTTTTCAGCAATCAATCTCGTGAAAAATCGCGATTTCCGGAATTGCGCATTTTGCCCCACAGGTTATGATTTTACCCCAGCGTGGGGCAAAATGCGCAGAAAATCGTTTTTATTTTAAATAATTATATAAGGCATCAGGTTCAACTAGCACTAAAGTTGCTTGAGGCTAAATTGTAACCACATATGTGGGCTACAATAGTGCCATTTGCAGATCCTCTCAGCCCTTATGCTGCCTCAAAAATTTAATATTATCAAAAACTGCGCATTTTTCCCCAGTCTCCCTTATGTAATGAAAAAATTCCTGTAAAATGGAAGTCTTACTTTTTTCCCTCTCACGACTCCAGGAACATAAGGTTTCACTTCTGGAATATCAGGTGTCTCCAAGGCTTGTTTGTTGATGTGCTCTATAAGCTTTTTCCGATTCAGTGGACCCGTCGGACTCTTGTTACACTCGTAGCTACAACGCTGCGAGGGGGGCATAAAACTATCCTGAAAACCACATAAAAACATCAGCATCAATTTTTTCTATTTTCCACAACATTTGATGTTAGGATTTATCAGTATTACACTTGAGGATTTCTTTTTTAAATGAATGAAGTAGAATTTCTTGGTAACTTGATTCGACTGTATAATATGTGGGTTTTATTTTCTATCGTTTATTCAAGACAAAATTTGATCAGCATGCAATATTCTATGTATAAGATATGTAATTTGATGTAGGAGCTGCAAATAATTGTATGCTTAAGCACAGTGATTGAATTTTCAATAAATATAATTGTATACTTTAGTATCATCGTAATTATTTTGCAATGGTTTAGATTTTTAAAATTACTTATAACCAGAAAAAAATTTACCAACTTTTGAAATCTTTTAGAAAATATTTTTGTTTGAATCTCTATTACCAATTTTGGCTACAATTGTTAGGAATGTTTTCAGGATGGTTTAATATATAATTTATATAATTTATTGAATGTTTAATGTATGTTTGATCTTACATCTGGATCTACTTCTTTGGCGAGTATATTGATTTCCTCAGGTGTAAGTTGCGACAACAAATCATCGACGTCAACATCATCGTATTCGCTTAGGTCCTTGCCATAAAGCTTTGCTGCTGTCGTCATGGTGGTTTTTTTTGTCGTTGACGATGTCTGAAAATAATTTAAAAAATTAGTTTTCTTAGCATATCAAAAAAGCTTAAAAATTTATTCTAGAATGAGCTGTAGAGTTCAAAAACTAGGAATATTGAATTGATGAATTAATTCAAACAATTAAAATGGAAATAAAAGTACCGAAAGCTGTATTGGGAAATAAAAATTCATAAATAATTATAACTATTAGTTATAAATAACTATATATAAAATAATAAATATATTCAAAAAGTTTCAATAATTCAACAGTCTTAGTCGTTTAGATGTTTTTTCTAAATGCCGGAAACACTTAATTTATTTTTGAAATCAGTGGATTGTTGTAAAAATTTTTTTCAACTTATTAATACAAATTGAAAACTCGTACAAACAAATGAGTTCGGAATTCGTCTATATTAAATTTTCAAATTTTTTTTATGGGACATTTATAAAAAAAAAAAAATGTCAGATAACTTATAGAAATCAATATAACAAAACTGCTATTCGAAGTTATTCTAATTAAGGAGTTTAAAACTTGTTATTAAACGAGTTCAGATAAATGTATTACAAAATAATTATAATACTAACATTCTTGTATTTGCGATACAAGTTTTTTCATGATCAAATAATAAAACTGCTTGTTTAAGAAAAAAAAACTTTAAATTTCATAAATCGATTGCATGAAATTTGAAACAAGTTCGCAGAATGAAAAACGAAAGATATTGACATTTTATTCATTAATTGTGGTAATTTGTTTATAATTTATTATTAATTTAATCACTTTCTAATAGTCATAATTAAATTCTGATGAGTTTCATTCACTAATAATCCTTGTTTTTAGTAAACTCAATAGTTGCTGAAATTTGGCTTACACTAGAATATTATAACTTTTATTGATTGGCGTTTTAAATTAAATAAGCCTGTAAATTAACAGGCAGGATTTTTTTATCTGATTGAATTTTCATAGAAAACTGTAGAATTATAAATGAAATTAAATGCATGAAAACAATTTTAAAAAAAGTCAAATGTCTAATTAACCAACATTTGATTTGAATTCCATTGGAAAAAATATTAAATATCAAGATAACTAATCATTTAAAAAATTCTAATTGATTTCTCAAAACTGGCAATGTTTAGAAAAAAGATAAAAATAAATAAAAAATTGAAGAAACAAATTTAAAAAATTGTAATTATTCAAACTTTTGTGTAAATAAAAATTAGAGAAGGGTAGATAAAATATAGTAAATTAAATAAAAAATATAAACTATTAGAAGTTTCCTAATTTTTGCTTGTTATTATAATAATTCAAAAAACCTCAATTTGGAACAGTTTTCTTGAGTATTAAAAATCACTATCTTAATAATTTCAAAAAATTTTAAAGGTTGATAATTATTTTTTTTTACATTTTAATCATTGTAAATAAAGATAGGGAAATCCACAAATTTTTGCACAAAATTGAATTTACAATGTATAAAATATGAAAATGAATGAGTAAAAATGCGAGAATTTATTGGTCACTTCATGATATTGATAATTACTTAAGTTGTTGAACACCTAATTAGTTTAACTTACAACTCAACAATATTTTTAATAAACTCAATAGTTGCTAAAATGTGATTTAAACCTAAATGTTATAACTTTCATCAATCAATGATTTAGATGTAATGAGCATTTAAATTTATAGACCGGATTTTTATAGCTTATAAAATTCTAGTCAAAAACTGCAGAACTACAAATGAAATGAAATCCATTGAATCAATTCCAAAAGAAAATCAAAAATTTAAATACCTAATATTTAATTTGAATTCTAGTGGAAAAAATCTAAAGTATCAAGATAACTGATCAATCAAAAAAATTCTAAGTTTTTTCTAAAAACTTGTAATGACCCAAAAAATTCTTTATAAAAAAAAAATTATAAGCCATATTTGATAGTTTGAATTATTCAAATTTCAATTTAAAAAACTTAGAGAAATGTAGATAGAACACAACTAAAAAAATAAAAGATAACACAAAAAATTAAGGTTTTCTTAATTTTTGTGTAATTTTATGATTATAAAAAATACATTTTGAACAATTTTTTTTTTTAATAAATCATCACTATCTTAATATTTTCGGATAATTTTCAAAACGTCGACAATATTTTGTCATTGTCTACATTTTTATCATCATACACATAAGATGATGAAAATTTTTTTGCAAGAAATCAAATTCACAATGTACGAAATTGGAAAAAAACAAGTTAAAATGCAAGAATTTATCAATCACTTTTTATTCGTCATAATTATTTAAGTTGTTTAATTCTTGATGAGTTTCATTTACTATCAATAATATTTTCGATAAACTTAATAGTTATTATTATGTGATTTACACCAAAATGTTGTAATGTTATCGATCGATAATTCAAATTTAATGAGCGTTTGAATTTATAAATAGGATTTTTATAGCTGATCAAATTCTGGTCAAAAACTGCAGAATCATAAATGAAATTGAATGCGTGAAATAAATTCCAAGAAAAATTGATTTAATTAATTAATATGTGCCTGAAGTTGTTTATGAAATAAACAAAAACGAAAAAAAAAACTATTTTTCATTTCCACTCATGATTAAAATTAAAAATGAGAAGCGTTATAAAATATTTATTGAATATGGATAATTATGAATTATTTATGTTACAAGGGATACTGAAACAATTTAATTATTTTTTTGTTAATTTTTAAATGTTTGAAACTTCAACAACATAACTAAATTTGATTAATTATAAGCAGTAAAAAAAATCATAAATTTTCTCTAAAAAATTGGTATATTGCAGAAAATTGTTCGTTGAATAACAAAATTCAAAAATTATGTAATTTCAATTTTTCAAACTTTTTTAGAAATAATTACCAAATAAGTAAAAATAATTAATTTATTATAACACATAAACCATTGACGATTTTTAAATGTTTGCGCAATTTTATAATTAAAGATACCTAAATCTCTTATTTTTATTAAAACACCAATTTTCAAGTTTTTTCTACAATTAAAAACCACTCTGAATATTTCCCGATAATTTTCAAAATATCAAAAAAAATTTTTTTTGTCCCATAAAAAAATTTTGCAGGAATGCACATTCCCAGTATCAAAAATTCAAAAATAAAAAACCTAATCCAAATGCACAAAATTCGCTGTCAAAATGTAACATCCATCGCCCAAAAATAATAACTATGACAAATTCTCACAAAAACAACTCTTTATCGAAAAAAGCCACCCTCAAAAACACTTAGAGATTCGCTAATTATCCAATTCTCACGCAAACTAATCAAAAAACCGAGAAAAGGCGATTTTTGACGTTTCGCGTAATACGAAATGAGCGCAAGAAATGACGTCCCGCGAACAACAAACTAAATCAACTAAATGAACTAAAGCGATCGGCGCCGAATTCGGCAACCTTCCAAATCGTCTGATGCCCTTTAACCCCGATAATTTCCTGCCCGTTTTCATTGACAAATCGATGATTCAAAACAACGCACCGGAAATCAAACGAGGACACGTAAAAATACTGAACTTACACTTCCGGTTGCTATTTGTCACGTAAAACGCGAAAGAAAAAAACCTCGCCCAGTTTACGCAAGACACTTTTGACTGTTATTGACCGATTACGGCAGCGCCCTTTATTATTGTGTTTTTACACTGAGTCACTCAACGTTTTTTTTTACGGGATTTGAAGAAGAGACGTATATCTGTCCTTACTTCTATAGGGGAAGAGAGAGAGAAAGATATACTTTCGCGTGAGGCGGAGATGAACTCTGAAAAAAAATGGTGATGCAATTTACGGGATTTTTTTTATTACATTTTTATTAAAGGGATATTAAAAATGAAGAAAGCGTTTTTGGTATGAGAGTTGGGTTTCTTACTGTTTGGAAAAATGCGATTTTAACGGAAAATGGGGATTTAGGATATTTGAAAAGAGAGTTATGTGGAACGCATTTTGGTTTACGCACGCGCACGGTTGGTAGCACTGAATTTATTGAACGCTGAGTGGCGGGAGATTTGAATTGAAATCAGAGAGTGGCTAAGGTGGGTTACGGAGATTTATTAGATCATTCATTATTTTAGAGCGAAGGAGAAGAAAACTATAACAATAAATAATGCAAGTACGAATTTTATAAAATAATGCATATTGATAAAAAATTTGAATAACGGAATAAGCGAAAAAATTTAAACATGTACTTACTGAAATTTAAAGAAAATCATAAACGATTTTCATGTAAATTTTTGAAGTTGAACGATATTCGGAACTCCTAATTATACTAATACACATTAAAATAAGAATACTTATGGTTTCAAAAAAATTTATTCTTAAACAGAATTCAAATTATTAATGTTTGACAGAAAGTGAAAGTTTGAAAAATTAATGAACCCAGTGAGTAGAAAAGAAAAAATTAAGAATAAGTATCGATAAAAATGGTGAAAATCTAAGGAATATCGAATCCTGAAACATCGACTTCTAAAATTCCATAACTCATAAAACTTGGAATTTATGCTATTTATAAATTCAAGTTCTAAATAGCAAATATTTCAGTGCATAACAATAAATAAAAATAGAGAATTACAATCAATCTCTAAATAAAGAAAAATCTATAATAATTGCGATTCTACCAGAAATCTATGAAATTATTAAAAATTAGTAACAATTAATTTGAATGGCAAACATAGATATATATATATATATATATATATGGGCAATTCCACAGAAATCGGGAATAGCATAAAATAGATATTTATGCTACAAGGGAGAAAAAAGATGATTCCAACGAGTGCAATTGCGCACTCGCTTCGCTCGTGCCCAAACTTTGCGCTCGTTTGAATCATCCTTTTTGTCTCGTGTAGCATACAATATTTTTTCCCATGCATGTGTAAA
>JAPYZL010171318.1:0-15187 GCA_030522825.1 Platygaster orseoliae
CATATGAGTGGAGAAAATGAAATCGAGTGGAGTAAACGAAACAACTGAAAGTCGCTCAGTTCAGCCATATTTGACAGACGCCGAAATCGATTTTTCGATATACTCGTTGTGAAAAATATAGTTCACAACTTGTTGAGTATCGACAGATTCACCATAAACGTCAAGTCGGCAACGCAAAACCATATGGGTTAGTGTGAAAAATTGTAGGCAAGCCGCTCCGCGCTTTCCCACAATTCTCCGCACTAACCTATATGGCTCTGCGCCGCCAACTTGACGTCTATGGTAAAACTCCCGATACTCAACTTGTTGTGAAACATACTATTTAAAGACTTTAAAAATCAGAGTTGCAAGGGAACTGGCTGCAGAAATTTGCCGGCTTGATTTTTCAGTTACTATTTTAATACTAGTTTTAATAATAACTTTTGAATGTATTCAACCAAGCCATAATTTTTCGTTCCACAATCTTCGACGCATAAAACAAAAAAGTAACAATTTTGCAGTTGATAGCCAGTAAAAAAGCGCCACAATGCTGCTTACTCAATTTGTCTACAGCGAAAAACATTGAAAAACCTGTTTTGCGCTAACTGGTTCAGGTCTTGGACATTCCTGTCTGGCTACTCGATTTTTTTTTTTTTTTAATCAAGTTTCCAATCAAAAGCGAAAATACACATACGAATGGATGAGAAAAATTACAGGGAGAAGTTTAACAATCTCTAGTGATGAAAATTTCTTTCATTCGAAAATTCATGATTATTCACTCCACCTCACCAATTTTTCAAGACTCAAAAATCAAGTTTTTCAAGAAATTGATCTATCATAAACTATGAAAAAAAAAATGAAAAATCGAAAATTTACGTGCATATAGAAAATATAATCTCAAAAGCCATCTCTATAAATGAATTATGAATTCTAAGGATATTCGCATTGCAAAACAATAATCTAAAATGAATCTGCGACTCATATCGAAATTCAAAAACGAACACTTCAGGTTTTTACTGCACGTATCTGGGAAGGTTTGATTTTACATGAAAAATAAAACTATATATTCTAATGAATTTTTAAATCTTGGAAAACAATTCGTAAAAAAAAGTTTAATATTTTTCTACTCAATTATTTTATAAATTAATGTTTCTTTTTTTTTGTCGAAAATGATCGAAATCAGCGATTTTAGAAAATGAACTATAATTGTTTATAACTTTCTCATTGAAGCTAACTTAATGTAGTTCTTTACGAGGGCTTTATTAAAAGCCAAAAGCTCGAAATTTAAATTTATAAATTTTATTAATATTTTAATGTTATAATTCAAAATTGCTCCAGATGATTAGAATAAATGAATACATATCAAATTTTTAATAATAGAGCGATACATAACATTTATATACTATTTATATTTGATTTTATATAATACTTTATCCTCTTAAATTTTGTTTTAATAACCAAACTTATTGGCATTACGGAAGTAGAAAAAAATAGAAAAATGTTAAATACATAATGATGAGTAATAAAACGATAATGTATGTAGTAGAAATTTTAATTTTATTGTTATGTATAAGTTTTTCTTTATACAGGTTATTTATTCCAAGAGCATTCGCATGAAAAACAATAAGCTTTAATAATATTACATTGTTATATTTAAATCGTTAAATATATTTAATGAATTGTATTAAATACAAACAAATTGATATAAACTTTTTACATGCTGATTTACTTTTATCAAGTTTTTCTAATGTAAATAAAACTCAATTTTCAGATTACAGATGAACCTTTACCTGCGAAGGAGAATGAGACTTGAAGTTGGGAGAGTATTTCTGGTGCTGGTTATTGGACCAGGACGTGTAGTCGTCGCCGTTTTCCTCGAGGATCACGGGTTCATCGGGCGTGAGGGAGTGCCCGAACCTGGAGGATGATCCCTCTTCCAGGACGTTGTCCGGCCCTTCGTCCATGGACAACGAGGACCCGGCCGAGTCCGTGGAGCAGGCCCCGGACGCGGGACTCATGGGGATCGAGGAAACGGGTGGCGAGTACGAGAGTCCTCGCACGTGCATGGAATGGGGCCTCGTGACGTGGGGCACGAAATGGGCCGTTCTCGGGTGATTCATCACGACGGGATGACCCTCGCTCGTAGTACGAGCCCTCGATGGTAAACTGTCGCAGCGATCTCGTCCGCTAGTGCCTACGAAAAAAAAACAAAAACCCATGGCATCCCGTAAGAACATGCCCCGTCTAGTTTTTGGATCAACCATAAATTTCGTGACGCAAATTAAAATGAATTTTCACCCTCTTTATCTCCAGCCCCTTTTTAAAGAGTAATATGTGATATGGCTTGTTCCATTTCGATTCAACATTTTATTTTGGCTTAAAGTTGATGTACACTGAGAGAAAAATACAGTACTTTTTATTGAACCATATAGTGATGGGGGATCAAGATGAAATATAGTAAATTTTACTATATACATACATATGTAACTTACATGTGTATAGTAATATTCATGAAATAATGAAAAAATTATGATTATGTAAGGTAATTCCTATATCTTGTATATTGAGAACTGTTATTTACTTAAGTAAAAAATACAAAATGTTTGGTATTTTTTACAATATGTGACTTGGAATGAGAAAAGGGACCTATGGTTATAAATATCAACTCTGAGTTTTCGACTTAAAAAAATAGTTTGAAAAATTACCTATCTAATGAGGTAAGTCACGAGTTGCTATGCTCATTATTAGCTGAAAAACAATTTTTTTTTAAATACGAACAAGCTGTTGGGAATAGGGAAAAGAGAAAGTTTCTCTTCGTTTCCTCAAAGTTTTCGTTTGTAACCGTAGGACCCTTGGCTAATTCCAAGCCACATATATCAACTTGTAATTGCGATATTTGATTTTACTATACTGCATGGTGAAAATAAATATATTTATTGCTAAATGTACTATAATATATGAAAAATTCAAATAATATTGTAGATTTTCCTAAAATATAAGAATTTTTCCAATATTTATAGTACAAATTACTAGGTTTTTTTCTCCGTGTATTATGTACTTTAAAGTTAGTTTAAGTTTAGTTAAAAAGTTTCAAAAAAATTTAACTAAAGCAAGTTTTAATTTAATTAGAAGATTTTTAAAAGAAATTTTATCAAAACTGACTAAAAGGTGATATTTTGTAAGTTTTCAATTAGAAAGGTCATTCTAAAACTCTAAAAAGCAAATTCAACAAAAAAATATTTTTTGAAGGAAATGATTGAACATTTTCTTCGAAAATTCATATCTTAAAAACAAAAAATTTTCGCTATTCCAAAATTTTCCAAAATGAAGTTCAAGCATTGTTCTTACAATGAAAAAAATTAATCACAAAATTTTTTTTTTTCAGTCTGCGCTGTCACGAATGAAAGGAAAAAATATGCAGATATCTTATAAATTATTATATTATATTATATTATATTATATTATATATTATATTATATAAATTTCATCATTTTTGCAAATTTCGAACTTTTTTAACACGTTATAATACGAAAATCACAAGAATCGGTGATTTTTCGTTAAAATTCTGGAGATTTGAATAAAATTTTTCATCTGGTAACCAGAAAAGTCAATTTTGATAGCCTTAGGAAAACACCTAATAACTGAGGAAAAAAAAATTTGGCAGAAAATGAAAAAGCACGTGTCAAATAAAATTATTTAAGGTACATAATACATAGAATTCAAGCGAAAAAAAATGTCAACTCACAAAGCTTGGTCGAATCGAAATTGAATCGGTCATATATGAATAGGGCTACCAGATCGTCTTAAAAATAAGACTCTTTGATCCCTTAAAAAAAGTGACATTCAAACAGTAAATATTATAAATTTATTAATGTCATTCGAAATTGAAAAAATGGAAAATTTGTCAGTATTGGAAGTTCCTGATGATTTACATTTTAATTTTAGTTTTCATTACAACTTAGATTCGCAAGAAATTGCTAGTGATTCAAAAATTTGTAATTTTCCTTCGATTTTCTTTTTAGATTAGATCAATCATTATTTAATTTTAAAGTTTTGGATTTTAAATGAATTATACATACTGCAAAATATCAGAAGTAAATAATGAATTTCGAAATTGAACAGCGAGAATCTGAAGATGTCTGAAATATGAAATGTTATTTAGTATCCCAATGTTTTAGCAGGGAGAAGACCAAACTTGAAAATTCAGTTATGTAAGACTGAAAGTTCAAATTCAACATAGTTATGATCTAAATTCTAAAATTCAGTGGCTGTCTGAATTTTTTAAATGATGGAAATCATGAGAAATCGAAACGTTTCATTCCACAATTTCAAAATTTTTCCATCAGAGATTCGAAGTTTAATTTCAGTAGTTACTGAAAAAATAAAAAAATTTAAATTGTTTTAGGAACTTTCAGATCCCGTATTTTTTAAGTTTTAAAACTCACGAATTAAAAAAAATTTTTTTTACATTAAAGGACAGAAAACAAATTATTATTTATCTCCATTCGAAGTTTTTTGATTCCTTACTTGAAACTAAGAAGTGGAAAAAATGTTCAAAAGTTGCAACTCTTAAATTCATTTATATTTCAAAATTCACAGCAACAACAAATCTGAATTTTATATGTGAAAGTTGAAAAACCTCGGGTTTCGAATCGAGAAATAAGTAGAAATTAATGCAAATTTCAGCGGTTCTTGATTTTCGACATTACTGTAAGAGTCAAGGCTGTTTTATTCCGAATTGAAAAATCAAGAAACTGCAAATTCGAAGTTTTAAATTCCAAAATCTAACAATTTCTAAAATCCATCTTGGAAATCCAAAACATAATTCCATATTTTTCGTTAACACTTCCAAGTCTAATAAAGTATAGAATTTTACTCAAAAAATTAGAAAATGATCATAATTCAAATTAAAATATGATAAAAATTACGATTTTTGCATTCACTAATAACTTCCTGTTAAATAATTAAAATAGGACTATTCGTATAGTTATAAAATTACGTATATTATAAATCTGGTCACATTATTTATGGATGATCCTTTTTTGAAATCATTTCCAAAAGCAAATGCCGTCATAACAAGCATAGGCGCCGACTACAGAGATTTGGAAGGGGACGTAGGGGTAAAACACCCCCCCCCCTAACGTAATTTTCATAACAATTCCAAAGTAAAATATTTGTAAACAAAAGTCATAACTTGAAAAATCAAAAATGAAACTATTACATTTAAAAATATTTCAGATAAAAATGTTAACCGCGTAAAATTTTTAGTATTCATTCTAAAACGTGGAAATAAATAATTATAAGAAATATTTATTCAGGTTTTCGAGATTTGCAATAATATCGAAACAAGTCTAAATTAGAAAAAATTTTATGTCAAGATTCTGGAAAATGTTTACGTTTGAACATTGCTAGGTCTCAGTTCAATAATTATAGAATCGAAGAAAAAAGTTTTTTATTCAAATTGCAAATGATTGGAAATATAGGAATTTTTTAGCTTTTTTACGAATATGCAATAAAAATGCAATAAGAAATTAAAATTTTTAATTTTTCATACTTCAATATTTCAAATTTTAATTTTTCAACTTTACATTATTCAATATTTTACCGTTTAAAAATCTAAAACTTAAAAAAGTCAAATATATCAGAAATCAATTTTGTTTTTAGATTTCAATTAGAAATTTTCTAATTTAAAGAAAAATATTTCCACATACAAAGATGAATTTTTAAGCCTCCTAAGCCCCTTCCCCCAAATCCAATATTTCTCTGAAGTCGGCGCTTATGAAAACCAGAGTTAGTACAATCTCGAATTCCTGTTGTATATATTTTTGCAGGATTCGTCGAAACACTGTGTTAGTTTGAGTAAAAGACTAAAGACAAAAAGAAGAAAACAAAAAAAAAAAGCTCTGGCAATCGTGCACTTTTCAAGTGACTTGGAGACAATCGGCGACGCAAATGCAGAATGGTCGTTGTTAATGGCCAACTGGGATACGTGAGGAAAGCGTTAGTCGCTCAAGGAATCGTCGCGTTTTGCGACATGCATCATGCAGGCTGTAGCCAGAAGCTAATGATTCCTTATCAGGGCTTATCTATCAAACCACTGCCCACTTAGCGGCAGAATGTCTCAGAGAAGTTGGACGTACGTTTTTAAAACCTCCTCAAGTCCCCTGAGAAAAGTTGTTTTAACGCTTTTACGAAAATTTAAATTCCTCAAGAATTTATAAGACGACATTCCCTTTGCCATATTTGTGAAAAATCAAAATTTACAGAGATATGAACGATTGAAATGACGAGCGTTGGACCAACAAGCAGTGCCTGAAAACTCCCATTCAATCCTATCAACTATCTCTCTCGCGACGAGAGATGCTCTCTTTTGCTCTTCGAGCTGAGAGAGGGTAACGTGGGCGAGTTGGTAGGGTGAGCACGCGCAATGGAAGGGGTACACGCATTCATAAATGTAATACTACATATACTACATATATGCACAGACTGCGGCAAAAAATTCCCCTCAATGCTTCCCCTTTCCCTCACTACACTCCGAACAGCTGACGATGAACAGCGTCGAGGGGCTACGAAGGAGAAGAGGGGAAATAAACCCCGGGGCAAATTCTTGTGAACTAAACCCCACGGAGTTTACAAGCACTGCCAACAAATGCGCACCCGCCCGAGGTGGCTGGCTCCGCCCCAGGTGGTCTGGACCTGCGCTCTCATTGGTTAAATTTCAATCGCTTATATCTCCGTCAGTTTCTAGTTTTCACAAATACGGAAAAGGAAACATCGTCTCAGAATTTCTACGCAGAATTCCGTGCAAAAGCATTTTACCAACCGTTCAGAGTAGACACATGAAGTTTTAGGTAAAAGTATGAGGAAAACAAACAGAATCACCTTAACATTAAGTACTTTTGGCGAGTTTGTTATATAATGGTGCACACTCATGAACTTATATTTTTTAGCGTTATTTAAAAAAGAAAATATCTTGAAAAAAAAAACTGCACATACTTATAATGTAATATGCTCTCTGCTGGAAAAAACTTATGAAAACTAATCAATATTTTGAGCACGGTGATATTGTCCATATTTCTCATACTTTCCCCGACATTCTTTTTACCGTACACATCAAAAGTTTCTGAAACATTTTACTACTAAACGAGTAGAAGACTTGCCATTTACTTTGGCCTCTTAAATTGTGACAACAGGATAAGGACTTCATTTTTTCCCCCAGTTTTTCAGTACTTGGCTACAGCTTATCGTAGAAAATAAACAGCGTATTGGCTCATTCGATCGTGTTAGCACACTCGACGAATGAGAGCGATATACAATGGAAATATGATGAAACGAAAATACATACAGCGTAAAATAGATCGTTTGGATGATTGCGTTTGATTGATAACAACAGCGGCTAAGGGCAGCGACAGGGTTCTCTGATGGGATATTGTCGCGTTATGTGGTGTGGTGGTCGCAGCTGTGGTAACTGTTGTACTTGTAGATGTGATGGTAGATGTGGTGGTTGTGGTGAAAGTGGCTGTGGACGTTGTGAAAGTGGTTGTGGATGTGCTCGAAGGGGTCGCAGATGTGGCAGAAGTGGTTGTGGACGTGACCGTGGACATGGTACAAGTGGTTGTGGATATGTTGGAGTCGGCGAAGGTTGTATTGGTGGTTGTGGGAATGTTGGCAAGGGTCATCGATGGCGAAAAAGCTGCGGTTACATTGGGGCAGACGGATTGGGGATTCTTCACGGAATGGGGATGGCTTGCTACCGAGTAACGACGCCTATTCACAATGGCACAATTGGCATTAGTTGTGGCCACCAGTGCAGATCCATTTCCGACACCGGCAACAGCTGCAAACCACACAGCTCTCACTGTCGCGCAACTATCTTCCGAATTTTTTGCAATTTTGTTTTCATCTCTTCAACTACAAATCATCACAGCAAGCGAAAATTTTGTTCAGTGGAATAGCTGCCGTTAACGATGCATCCGAGCAAATATATACACAATACAGTGCTTCAAGTGGAAGCATCTCCAACTTGGAATGTCCAAAATTATAACACGCCAAAACACCATCAGCGAGTTGTGAAGTGGTACAATCGCCAAAAAAAAACGCATTTTGCAATTCTACGATTTTTGTCAAATACCTAATCTAGAGAACAAAATGCTAAAAAATGGTTCTACGAAAATCCCATAGTTATTGCGTTTTTGTTGATGAGCTTGTAATGAATTTTAAATAGAAACTTTCGATTTGGAATGTCAGACAAGCTTTTACTTAACGCACTGTAAATGATCAATAGAGATTATTTTCAGGACGTATGTACGTAGATGTACTCAGTTTATAAGTCTTTTCGGCGCAAGTATCGCTTCAAGTCCCGTCAATCAAATCATAAACCAGTAATGCAAAATGGGAAGCCCACTCAAGGCACAAGATCACACATGTCACATCCTCGCCTGACATTTAATTACAACGGGGCCGACATTCATGCTTTTCTGCTGTACACAATGTATACGATGTGACGATTCAATTAGGCTGAGCTTTAACACGTATCGCGATTTTTTATGTATTATTTCAATAATTAATTTAAGAAAAAATCGATTGTTTTTCGGTGCCCACAATAAAATTTCTGAAATTTTCCAGGAAAGCATCGACTCTGCAGAAATCTTTTAATTTCGCACAAGGCATGCTAGCGTCATCGAATATGTTGGGAGAATCAGGTCAAATACCTGAAAATGAGGCCGTAAACGTCGAGGCGCGTTCCAATAAAATTTTATTTGACGTTGCCAAACAAGACGCGAGGCTTTGTGCATTTCTATGGATTATACGAAACCAAACAACAGATAAAAAACCACGCGATGATATCCCCATGGAAAATTAGCGGAAAAAAAGTATTTCTGGTAGTTTCCAAATTTTCGAAGAGCAAAGAAATAGTGAAAAACATCGCAAAAAATGGCCCCAAAATTTGAGAATTTCAGAATCAAGGATTCAACATTTTCAATTCTCGTGTTGTAGGATTCGTATGTTCAGTTTTCAGATTTTCCAGCAATCATATCCATATAATAATTAATCCAGTAAAATTTTCACATTTTGAAGATATTTTTATCATGTTCACACGGAAAAAAAGGATTTGCCTTATCAGCAAAAAGATGCGCTGTTTCAACACACTTGACAAATCGAATTTTTTTGCAACAGTAGTTGATTCTTTTGTTGCCTCAACTCGAATATCTTTTTTGATTTTGAAAAAAATCGTCTCGAATCACCCTGTATAATACACATATTGTTCTTTTAATAATGTGAGCCTCTCTTCGAAAACATGTTCATCAAACTGAAAACCCTATCGTACCTCTTACTCCTTATCAAGGTGCCAGAGGAAATAAATCTTGCCATCAAGAAAAATACGAAAAGCGTACTTAACATGTACTGCAGTAACGCAATAACGATAATTGGCGGGAGCGCGATAAAAAAGGTAGATTTCTTTTAGAAGCGTGAAGCTATTGTAACACAACAGACCCGTGAGTGTATTGGAAGAGGAGGTACTCTCTGATTGACAAGACTGCGAGGGTACCGAAACAGCGGCGGTCTGCTCTTGCAGTGCATCCGCGTGTTCCTTCTGCGCCGACAGTTCTTCTGTAAATCGCGTAACCCATACTTAAGGAGTAACGCCTTACTGTTTACCACGTTCACTGATCTATAATACTAGACACTTGATAACGGAACAGTATTTTTCCATTATTGAGCGAATTGTCCACATTAGAAGCCATTTTTTATAGACCGTGTATGTAATGATTGGAATCGAAAAACTATAAAATGAAATGACATAAAATTATGATTCCAAAATGAAATTTATGTTTCTTGATAATTTTAGCCTGACTGTAACAACTTTTCAAAAATTCATAAATGTTCGTCATTTGTCTATATTCGAAAGCTATGAAATTAAACTTCACGAATAACTATGTGATCAACTTCATAAATAAAAAAACCTCAAAGCTTACATATAACAAAGAAATAAACAATTAGAATTTTGTAAATCTTTTATAACAGTTTTAGAAACAAAAAAACTGTGGGGAAATTTCAAGATCCCTCGAATAAATTTATGGAAACAATTTTTTGAGTATAAAAATGTAACAGCAAATATTTAATTGATATTCTATGTAATTTAAGTGTATTATCATAACTATATCAATATCATAAGCACAGATGTAATTTGAAAAATTCAAAAATAAAATAACAAAAAACATTGAAACGATATGTATCGAATCCTACCTAATTCGTTATAAATATGATTTTTGAAAAATAATGAAAAAATTGAATTCAGAATTTTAGAAATTAATTGTTCTAGGAATTTGATTAGTTGCATTAATTTCTAATAAATAAACTGAATTACGCTACACATACGTTACGAATAGGAGATATTAATTCATACCGTGGTATTATATTAAATCATGCGTTACATAAAATATAAAAAAAATCGTTAACTAGTGTCAATATTAAAATGTTTAATATATATATATATATATATATATATATATATATATATATATATATATTATTCATATCACAAACACGAAAACAATTTTCAAAATTTCGAAATAAAGTAACAGGAGTGATTAAAACGATTTTGATAAATCCTTCATAATTTATTACGATGAATGCAAATTAATGAAAATAGCGAACAAAAACTACGTAAACGGTACGAACAAAAAATTTAACTAGTATTAAAACGCAACGTAGTTTTATGAAAATTGAAAAACAAGAGGATTGCATTGCAAATTTTGTATTCTGTAGACATGAAATTATAATTATGAGTGTCATCTTCGAGAACTCGGTACAAAATGGTTTCTATCGTGAACAAATGATTGTCCGCTATCGAGTATTATAGATCAGTCACCACGTCACGGTTACAGTTACCTTTTTCCAGGCTTCGGAACATCATTGATAAAAAAATATACTCCTAACGTTACCTTTACTTTAAAAAAAAAAGTAACTCGTTAACCTTAATGAAAAATGAAAGTACGTTTCGTTACTTTGTCTTTATTTTCCTCATGAAAAATTTTGATAGTTGAGGAAATGAATAAAAAACTTGAGTTTTCTAAATTGTGTTTTTGTTTCGCAGAAATTATTGAACGTGCAACCAGGGGCGACAGAAGATGTGATGATGGTGGGTAGCACTACCCAACTGGAAAATTCTGATTGGGTAAAATACCCAAAAATACAAAAAAATGCATCAGTTGACAAATTGCAGTTTTACAAAATCTTAGAAATTTCTCACAACTTTCGTAATTTTTGAACATTTTATGAAATTCTACATTTTAATTATATTTCATAAATTATATTTTATTAAGAATAATTTTTTGTATCGAAAAATTTTGAGCATGTGAAAGTAAAATATCCTAAAATACTAGGCAAAAATTAAATAATTAACTATTTGCAGTTTAACTGAACCATTCAAATTTCTAACAATCCACGATAATTTTTTCATCGTTTCTTTGAATTCTAAATTTTTATTGAAATTTCAAAAAATATCGACCATACCTATAAAATGAAAAATTTTTGATTTAAAAAAATTTTGGAGTACAAGACAGTTTCTACAGTATTTTAGAAATCGACAAATTTTGCACGATCTACAAAATTGATGAGCATTTTTTAAACTTCAACAAATTATCTGAATTTTTTGAGATTTCTCGACAATTTATAAACTTTCTGATGATTTTTTAAATTTTGTTCTTATTTCATCAATAATTATTTTTTTCTCTTAATTTTTCAATACTTGAAAGTTTTCAAAATTTTTGAAAAAAATGAAAAAAAAACACAATACATATTTCCAAGAAATACACTGAAAACTCATTTATATCCGCTCTCTCTATCTCACTCTACATTCGTTTATATCCGCGATTTCAATAAAATTTTCGGATACAAACGAGTATAGAGTGAGATAGAGGAGAGCGGATATAAAGGAGTTTTCAGTGTATGACAATGAACTCAATTTACAAAATTTAAAAACAATCACTGGAATTCTTCGAACTTTAAAGAATTATTGACAATCTTGAAAATTTTTTAAGTTTTTTAACTTTCCCAAATTTTGAAATTCGAAAAATAATATGAGCTATAAAAAGTTTTCTAAATTAACTATTTAGTTTATCGAACTCTTCAATATTTTCTGTAATTTTTCAATATTTTTCAAGTATCTCAGATTTTTATCTTAAAAAAAAAAATCGTTTTGCATTATTTGAAAAAATACAATGATGAATACAATCTACAAAATATATGATAATTCTTTAAAATTCCACAAATTCCTATAATTTTATAGTATGATTGACAATTTCCCGAATTTTCGATGTGTTTTTGATTTTTAAAATTTTTTAAATTTCGAACAATATAAAAACTATTTCAAACTTCCCAAATTTGTTGAAGATTTTTTGTACTCATCGAAATTCCTCCTTATATTCAAACACTTTTTAAGTTTTTCATATTTTAATGGATAAGTGAAAAAACTTGATCATGCATACTCGAAACAAATACAAATTTCATAAAAATTCCTTGAAATTCTACAATTTTCCCGAATTTCATAGAATTATTGACAATCATTCGATTTCAGTATAATTTTCGATTTTTCGAAATTTAAAAAATTTTCAAACAAAATTAAAACAATTTCAAGTTTCCCGAATTTCCCATCAAATTTTCCTAACTCATTAACATTTATCACAGATCACTACTTTTCAAGTTTTTCATTTTTTTTTAATGTTAAAAAAAAGTAATATATACTTTGAATAAATATGATAAATAACTTCTCTTACACTTTTGCATGAGTCTAAATTACTACTCACACAAAAAATCGCTTTCCGCCGCCCCTGCGTGCAACAAATATTAATAGTTTAAATAAACTTCCACAAAAAGTAATATCAGGAAGATTTATAATTAAGTATACAATTATTTTGGTAAGAATCAATGTGAAACGAATATTTTTTATTAACAAATTATGTGCAAATGCACAACTACGAAGCCAAAACCATAAATCTTTGGTAGATTCAATTTTTAAAAACTATGAATTTAGAGCATAAACATGAGACTTGAGAATTTAAGTTCCTCTCACCAGAGCTGCCAGATTCTGTTTTGTTTTCTCCGTCTATCGTCAAAAAAGACGTAAGCTTGTCCTTGTCTAATACGGATTTTTCCGTATAATCTGGCAGTATAATCTGGCAGCCCTGCCTCTCCTTTATATGTGCCTCGCTGCACAGTTTATAACGCATTCAATAATTTTTTGCATTTCGAAAAAGTAAATTATCAATCTCGACTTGCTTTGAAATTCACAAGATCCAAGATTTCGATAATGACACAGCACAATAATAAAAATGTTTCTAAAGTTCCGAATGTTTAAAAATAAACGAAAAAATAAAAAAAGTGCTCTATCTTTTCTATTAATTGAATTAATTCATAGTTATTGATATTTAACAAATACTTAACGTTTCTCTTTATTTTTAATTTTAATCATGGGTGGAAATGATCAATTTTTTTCGTTTATTTCATAAACGTTTGGAACTTCAGGCCCATTATTAAAAATACAACGCTCGGAAAGTTTTACATTCTATATTATTCAAAAACTGTAAAAAATCTCAACTTTTTGAAGTTTTTCAAAGCCTGTTAGGGATAAAAAACAATTGTAACATATATATACATATATACACGTGAATGAATGGACAAATAAATGAAAACATGTATTTACATAATATTAGTAGAATATTACACGCCTATATACTCATAAAAATCTTGTTTTTACAATGAACAAAGTTTATTTTAACAAAAACTGCAACGTGTTACTTTTCTTTTAAGTTATAATTACAGTAAAAAAATTTGCACGAGCTTTATTTAAAAGGTAACGCATTACTTTCAATAACATCACGATTGAAATTATCATTGTAATTTTTTCGAAAAAATACCTCTAACTGTAACGTAGTAACTTCCCATGAAATATCCTAATTAACAATTTCTCCCTCGCACGAAGCGAAAATATTTGTGCTGAAATATTCATATAGTACTGGGCGTAGAAAAACTTTTTTGAAGACGATGACGATGACGTATAAATTTACAAGTTAGTTTTGCACGTTGACTCTAGTTTCGACGTTTTTTTTTCTTTTTCTTTTTTTTTTTTGTTTTAAAAAGCAATTAAGTGTCACAAATTTAAACACAACATCGAGCTGACAACACATATCGCATTTTATTAAATGTGTAATCAGAAATTATAGCTTATACAGCCACGAAAAAATAAAGGCATGTGGAATACCAACAGATTCATGATTTTCGACGCACAAATTTCAGGGTTTCAGAAATTAAAACTGGGTTTTAAAATTTATTTCGTGAAAATTTAAACGTACTTTTTCAAATATTTGGTTACGTGGAAAATCGTCATTTTTTATGAAATTTATATCAAAACGATTCAAAAAGATATTTTTTTTCAATTCATAAAATTGAAAAATTGCTCAACGCAATTATTTATTGTTTGAAATAATTGCGTGTATTTGGACAAATTTCAATGGAAATTACTGTAATTTCGTTACAACGATTCGTAATAATATATCTTTCAACAAATAAAAATTGAATCACAAACAAAAAATTTTTGCAACACGTTTTTTTGTCGTGGAATACATTAGAATACTCAGAGAAAGTTGCAAGCCTGTCAACGCTTGTGATATCATAAGAACGTGTAACTCGACTAATAAACATTGTTAAATAATTATTTAACAAGATATTGCACTAAATACTATAGTTTTGCTGAATATCGAACGCAGTATTTCAAGTAAAACATAAAACAAAGTGATCTAAATAAGCGATCATATTTATTTTAAGTGTTTTTAAAAAGTTACTGAGTTACGTTTATAAACAATCACAGACATTAATTAAAGTTCAGACTTTATTACTTTTTATTATCAGTTTTTACAGTTGGCTTTTTTGAATAAATAAGTTTGAAATTCGTAAAAAAAAAGAAATTGTGGACATGCACTCATAAGAGTTTTTTTTCGAAGTTTTTGCGTTATAATTATGATTTTTATTTTCTCATCTCAACTACAAAAAGTTTAAATTTAAATTTACATTATATTTCAATTGAAAATAGAATATTTATCAGTTACAAACAGTGATGTGAGCTCGTCATTGACCGGTCATTTGACGCGGTCATTGACGGTCATGACCGTCAATTGACCAAAGCAATTTACGGTCAGATTTGATGGTC
>JAPYZL010171340.1:0-25094 GCA_030522825.1 Platygaster orseoliae
AAAGTGGGACATATATCGAGGTTCCAGTGTAAAGTGGGACATATATCGAGGTTCCAGTGTAAAGTGACCCCTACATGTCTTATATCGAGGTTCAGTGTAAAGTGGGACATATATCGAGGTTCCAGTGTAAAGTCAGCTCTATATTTGTCTTATATCGAGTTTCCAGTGTAAAGTTGGACCTATATTTGTCTTTTATCGAGGTTCCAGTGTAAAGTGGGACATATATCAAGGTTCAAATGTAAAGTTGGACCTTTATGTCTTATATCGTGGTTCCAGTGTAAAGTTTTTTGAAACGTGTCATTCAATCTTAAATAAGTTTCACACTCCGTGAATTTTTTAAAAAATTTCACTTCTCGCGCAAGGTCTCAAGCTTGGTAGTTTTTGTTTTATTTCTTGTATTTTTTGAAGGAAATTGTGTGAAACCATAATTTCATAGCGTGTAAAATTTTTTTAGATAACGAATTTTTCATATAAAATTGTAAATTTAATTTTACGATAAATAATTGTCTTAATGTCGATTTAAATAATATGACCAAAATATGAATATTAAAAATTTATTATATTAAATGTTTATATTTATATATGAATTCGTAACTATAATAATGTATTTTTTTTTTATTTCTGGCCTTTCTTTTCAACAGTAAATTCGATGAAAAAAGTCAAAGTTGAAAATTCATGACGTACAATTCGAAATAATTGATTTTTATTTAATCAATCAAAATTTTTTTGGTTTGTAAATATAAATATCTAGTTTTTGAAATTTTAATATACGTTTATTTTACAGCCTTGTTTCGAGCCAAAAATCCGAAATTCTCGGCCAGTCAATTCCAAAAAGGACGAAAAAAACGGACTACTCGACAATATGGAAAACAACATATTTTAGCACAAAATCAACTTCCTCGAGTCATTTAAAGACTGTAAATTCAAAAGGTGCCTAAATATTTTTCGACAAGGCTAATTTATTTTCTTAGTTTAGTTATAAAATCAGTTATATTTGCATGACACTTGACTTTTTTACAAGCCAAAGTTTGTCGCATCAAAAAAAAACTTGTTTTTTTGCTAAAAAGTGACGTTTTTAACCGGACAAATATTGTGTCAAGTTATTTGTTATTTTTTCTTAATAACGATTCCAAATTAATTAAAACTGAACAATATTGAATATAGTTTATAAACCTTATCGAAATAACACTTAGCGTCTTTTGAATTTTCAACCTGCGTTTAGACGTTCAGATTTTAAATCCATAATTTTTCTAAATTTTTGAATGTTCATTTTAAACTTTACTCAAGATAAGTAAAAAACAACGAAATTTCAATTCGACTAACGAACTTTTACAGCTCCTGAAAACATCCTACAAAAAGCTATTTTTCTCCTATGAACGTTACTGCCATTTTTTAACGTCGTCAACTTGGAATTTCATGTTCTTAAGATAAAACTTTCACAGCCAAAGTTTGTCGTAATTTTTTTTAGCCACGATAAATGTTCGAAAATTGTGTTTTTATGCCAAAAAACTCGGCTTTTATATTCTGATGCAATATAGACGTTTTTTTTTTTTTTTTGAATCATGCTGATGTGGAATTCCCAAGTGGGAAAAAGTTGTGTAATGTGATTGCAAAAAGCTCCAATTTATTTTTAAAGAGAAAAAACAGTGCGATAACTACAACTTCATTGAAAAGCAATATCAACTATTGCTATATTGCCAAAAACTTTGTTTTTCTCTTAAAAATAATTAATTTTTTGGAGCTTAAGTTAATCTGAGTTACTTATTTTGAAAAAAAAAATTATTATTATTATTCGGCCAAGAATGTACATAAGGAAGATATGTAAATAATGAATGAAGAATTGAACGAATACCTCTTTTTTGATTTTGCATTACATTCGATCCAAGAATTTTTAAAAAAATTGGTCAGTGCGATGCAAAACACGTGTACATAATCTTGTACAAAAATTGTAGACTGAATAAATTTTTGAATTTCACAAGAAATTTATAATCAAGATTTTAAAGTTTTTCATGCACTTGCATTTTCAGTTTATCGTATATTTTTCGAATGACGATTCCTGCCTAAAAATAGCCATTGGAATCAAGGTTCTGTACATAAACGAAAATTCGATGCAAATCACCATATGGAAACTTATTGTTCTTGATTTTGATAGTTCCTTGTCTACTTGAGTAATCATGACGAAAGTGTACTTATTATACAACGTAGGCGATAAGCAAAAATTGCGTGAATGGATGATAACGTTATTGAACCAGAAAAAGAAAACACGCGAATATTTATCTTTATCACGAATTTTTTGTTGATGTGAAAGGAAATTCGACATCTGTATATCGTGCGATTAAATTTGGACAATATGAATGAGACTATTTGAGAAGATTGTAAATATAACGTATGTACATGAGTCGACTTCGAGTAGCATTTAATATCTGTAATTTATTCACATTTGAGAGAATATACGCTTTTAGTAAATATAAAGTCTTTTATTTACATCCCTATTTCACAACGATATTGCAATTCACTATCTTGTACAACTTCATCGGAGGGACGATTATCGATAACTTAACAATTACGTGATGGACCGATACAGAAATATCAACATGTCATTGCACGAACTAAAACTTTACGCTATACACCGGATTTTCGTGCTCAACATTTATAGGTCGTGATTTTTTTCAATATTACATGACAAAGAAATGGCAAGTCAGGTCTGAAATCGATGGCAAAATAAGAATTCTTTTCAATGGCAAAATTAGAATGAATCATTTATGGATTCTTCAGTGGTGTTGGGAGATGAAGTGTAATCGCCACCAGGTGATTGCATTGCAATGTAACGCCGTCTTAAAATTTCTTGTAAGTCGTTACAGGGACTGTTATCCCGTTTCAATGGCACTGGTCGGCCTCCGGGTGATCTAGAAAATAATAAAATTTATCCTTTTTCCAGTTTCTGAATTGTATACACATTAACTTAAGCTGTGGACTAAAATTTTTTTAGCTATACCTGTCTACTGGTTTCAACTTGACCTCATTGATATTTTCTAGAACATTTCCCATTGATTTTTGTGACAACAATGGTTTTTTACGTTCTTCTATCACGTGATCTTGTAAACTAGCTCGACGAGCTATATATGGCGTTGTCGGTGATGGCAGTGGGGGAGGCAGAGGTGGTTGAACAGAACCGTTTCTCCCATTTGAAAGAGGACGTTCTGTAACAAAATATTAATCAATTTTATTGATATTGTTTAGTGGATTTTTGTTCTTTTTCAAGATTTTCTACTACCAATAAAATAACTTATTTTTTCCACGCATATGAATGTATAGTTATTATAATATTTTGTTTAAAGTTGATTATGTTACGCATAATTCTGATTTTATTACTTACGTTTTTTGGTTTCTTTACTATTCTTCACGATAGTTGATACTTGATCACGAAGTTCTTGAAGTTCTTGTTCGAGTGCCAAAAGGCGAACTTCAGAGCCAAAGCTTATCGGTTCCAAAAGGTCGGGTCGACTTCCAGTTAAACTAAAAGTACTGGAAAAAGTAGAACAAGAATGGAAAATTAAAGGATGAAAATATATTTTTTAATAACGAATGATTTTCAGTTAGTTCTCAGATTTGAATATAATTTAAGAATCTTTATTTCACCAACTCAAAAATAACGATAATCCTGGTATAATGAATTATAATTATAAATGTTTAGCTAGGATAATCTTGAAAAAAACTACAATTTACAGAAATGCTGAATATCTTCTAAGGAACTTTGAACTCTAGAGCGTCGAATTCTAGAAACTTACATTATTAGACAGAAATTCATGAAAATACCAAAAAGTTTTAGAATTAAGAAGTTGCATCAACTTTTTTATTGCTGATTTTGTAAGTTTATCAAAAAATATCAGACATGTGTTTTTCTTGTCATATCTCAAAAATTGATGCAGACACATTGTTTTGGAAAGTCAAACAAAGTGACGTCATTACAACTTTATGACGTCATTTATATGCTCAGTATATCTATGAATATGAAATCAAGAATTCACATAACCCTAAAAATAATTATTTTTCAAAAAAACAAAAAATAAGTATCGATTTCTTATGTTCTTGAAGTTTCAAACGTTTAAAAAAAACGAAATAGAAAGAATTATTCCTATTACCTTTCATATTTAGAGTAATAAATAATTTTTGAAATTCAACACTTATTATAAAACGTTGCAGACTATTATTTATTTTATTCTTGAGTGAGATTGAAAAACCAATTTTTTTCGTCATTATCGTTTATTTCTTAAACGTTTAAAACTTCAAGCACATTTTTTTTTTCAAAAACTATAGATACACATGTTGCCAAATTAAAATTTTATTTTCATGCAACTTCCCAATTCTATAAAAAAACTGATTTCTGAAAAATCTAAACAAATGCTTGGGATTCTAGACCATTAAATTCTAGAAAACGTATATAAAAATCTTTAAAGTATTACAGAACGTTACAAAATCTTAAAAACACTTTCAAAAGTATGGAAATAAATAAAATCTACCAGATATTCAAAATCTATTTACATCTAATTTCCCCAGACATCTAACAAAATACTGGAAATCTATTGAAATTATAATTATGGATTATGGAATTCTAAAAATCTATAAAGTAATATTCATAAAAATTAGAAATCTATAAAAATGTACTAGAAGCTCAAAATCTTTGTAAATTTCAATACTTTAAAATCGAATTCTAAAAATCTGTAGAGTAAATTATAGAAATACAAGAAATCTATGAAAATGCAAAAAAATATTCAAAAAGTTTATGAATAATATAAAATACAAAATTATCAGAAATTCCTGAAATATTGATAAAATGCATTTTTTTTGTGATTTGTTTTTTTTTTATCTTTGACGATCGGGTTTCAGTAATAAGATTTTTAAATTTCACAAATTTTTGAGTTTCAAAATCTGATAAACACTTTGAAAAGTATGAAAATATAAGAAATCTATAGGATATTTCAAAATCTATGTACTTTTAATTTTACCAGATATCTTCAAAAATACTGAAAATATATTTAAATTTGAATTCTAAAGCATCAGAATTCTAGAAATCTTTATAGAAATCTACAAATAAATTAGAAATTTATAAAAATACTAGAAACTCAAAATCGTTGTAAATTTTAATATTTCAACATCTAATTCTAATATAATGTAACATTAAAAAATACTACAAAATTGTATGAGCAACATAAAACAGGGAAATTTCATAAATTCCTGAAATACCAGAAAAATAAATTTCTTTCGGAATTTTATAGTTTTTAATCTTTGACGATCTGCTTTCGATAATAAGATTTATCGATTTTCCAAATTTAGCAGTTTTGAAGTTATATACATTCTGTAGTCTAGGTTCAAACATTTTTTATATATATACATTCATTTTAATGAAAATTGATTTTTATGATTTTTAAGTCACTCAGATAATTTTATCTTTTTCTAATTTTTTTAGTATTTTGAACATTTCCTTATTAATTATACAAATTGAAGAGTTTTTTGATTTAATAAAATTTCTATACAGCTTCCCAAAATTCGATACTAAACATTTTTAATACTTATAGGTTTTCAAACACATTGTATCGAAACAGTTTTTTTTTAGAAAGCCCCTTTAAGACATTTTTTCTGTCTACGCCCCTAATTTTATTTAATACTATAAATATTTTCATTTTGTTAATTCTCGCTTTTTCAACTCTTTAATTCACTCTAAATATAATGAAAAATATTGACGTTAAAAATTCTTGAGACATAAAATTCAAAATGATTGATTTTCGATTAATTATCAGTAATTTTTCAGTCCAATAGAAACGTGCCAAATTTATAATTTTTTATCAATCTTTATAATTTTATACATCAATTTTTACAATTCTTTATAATTCCAAATAAACAAATAAAATTAAAAAAAAAAATTAAAATTAAATCTTTCAGCGCTGAATCAGAAATTAAGAATTTTAATAATAGTTTTTAGAAATTTCATAAGAAAATAGTATTGAGCCAGATTTTTTCCAAAAACTCCGTCAAGATATTTTTTCTACCTACGCCCTTATTTGTATTAATACTATGAATATATTCATTTTTTTATTTCTCGCTTTTCCAACTCTTTATTTCACTGTAAATATGATGAAAAATATTGATGTTAAAAATTCTTGAGACAAATATTCAAAATGATTGATTTTTGATCAGTTATCAGAAATTTTTCAGTTCGATAGAAATGTGCCAAGTTTATAATATTTTATCAATCTTTTTAATTTTATATATCAATTTTTAAAATTCTTTATAATTTCATATAAACAAATAAAATTAAAACGAAATATTAAAATAAAATCTTTCAGAGCTGAATCAGAAATCAAGAATTCGAATAATAATTTTTAAAAAATTATAAGAAAATAGTATTGAGCCAGATTTTTTCAGAAAACCCTGTCAAGATATTTTTTCTGCCTATGCCCCTAATTATTAAATATAATTCCATAAATATTTTCATTTTGTTATTTCTAGCTTTTTTAACTCTTTATTTCACCATAAATATGATGAAAAATATTGATGTTAAAATTGTTGAGACCTAAAATTAAAAATGATTGTTTTTCAATTGATTATCAGAAATTTTTCAGTTTGTCAATACACATGTGCCAAATTCATATTTTTTTTATCAATCTTAATAATCTCATATAAACAAATAAAATTTCAAAAAAATAGTAAAATAAAATCTTTCAGCGCTGAATCAGAAATTAAGAATTTGAATAATAGTTTTAAGAAAATTAATAAGAAAATAGTATCGAGCCAGATTTTTTCAGACAACCCCGCCGAGAAATTTTTTTTGCCTATGCCCCTAATTAAATCTAATACCATATATACTTTCATTTCGTTATTTCTGACTTTTTTAATTCTTTATTTCGCCGTAAATATGATGAAAAATATTGACGTTAAAAAATCTTCAGACATAAAATTCGAAATGATTGATTTTTGATTAATTATCAAAAATTTTTCAGTTCGATAGAAATGTGCCAAATTTATGATTTTTTATCAATCTTTATAGTTTTATGTATCAATTTTTATAATTCTTTATAGTTTTATGTATCAATTTTTATAATTCTTTACAATTTAATACAAACAAATAAAATTGAAACAAAATATTAAATAAAATCTTTTAGCCTTGAATCAGAAATAAAAAATTTTGATGATAATTTTAAGAAAATTATTAAGAAAATAGTATCGAGCCAGATTTTTTCAGAAAACCCTGCCGAGATATTTTTTCTGCCTACGCCCCTAATTAAATCTAATACCATAAATATTTTCGTTTCGTTATTTCTGTCTTTTTTAACTCTTTATTTCACTTTGAATATGATGAAAAAAATTGATATTAACATTCTTGAAACGTAAAATTCAAAATGATTGTTTTTCAGTCGATCATCAGACATTTTTCAGTTTGTCAATACACATGTGCCAAATTCATAATTTTTCATCAATATTTATAACTTTATATATCAATTTTTATAATTCTTTATAATTTCAAATAAACAAATAGAATGAAAAAAACTACCAAGCTTAAGACCTTGCGCGAGAAGTGAAACTTTTTAAAAAATTTACAGAGTGTGAAACTTATTTAAGATTGAATGACACGTTTAAAAAAAGTTTACACTGGAACCACGATATAAGACATATAGGTCCAACTTTACACCGGAACCTCGATATATGTCCCACTTTACACTGGAACCTCGATATAAGACATATAGAGGTCACTTTACACTGGAACCTGGATAT
Source organism: Platygaster orseoliae (assembly GCA_030522825.1). Lineage (NCBI taxonomy): Eukaryota > Metazoa > Arthropoda > Insecta > Hymenoptera > Platygastridae > Platygaster > Platygaster orseoliae. The sequence continues at coordinate 7,771 of JAPYZL010171340.1, forward strand.
ATGTCCCACTTTACACTGGAACCTTGATAAAAGACAAATATAAGTCCAACTTTACACTGGAAACTCGATGTAAGACAAATATAGGGCTGACTTTACACTGGAACCTCGATATATGTCCCACTTTACACTGGAATCTCAATATATGTCCCACTTTACACTGTAACCTCGATATAAGACATATAGGGGTCACTTTACACTGTAACCTCGATAAAGGTCCACTCGATCACATCACATCACATCACATAACGCTTTTCACCCCCCCAAGCGCTGGTTAAAAAGTTTCACTTCAAAAAAAAATATATTAAAATAAAATCTTTCAGCACTGAATGAGAAATTAAGAATTATTTTAATAGTTTTAAGAAAATTAACAAGAAAATAGTGTCGAGTCAGATTTTTTCAGAAAACCCCGTCAAGATATTTTTTCTGTTTATGCCCCTAATTAAATCTAATTTCATAATTAATTTCATTTTGTTATTTCTGGCTTTTTTAACTCTTTATTTCGCCGTAAATATGATGAAAAATATTATCGTTGAAATTCTTGAGACGTAAAATTCAAAATGATTGATTTTCAATTGATGATCAAAAATTTTTCAGTTTGTCAATACACATGTGCTGAATTCATAATTTTTTTATCAATCTTTATAACTTTATATATCAATTTTTATAATTCTTTATAATTTCAAATAAACAAATTTAAAAAAAATATTAAAATAAAATCTTTTAGCGCTAAATCAGAAATTAAGAATTATGGCCATAATTTTATGAAAATCAATAAGAAAATAGTATCGAGCCAGATTTTTTCAGAAAACTCCGCCAAAATATTTTTTCTACCTGTGTCCCTAATTATATCTAATAATACCATAAAATTTTCATTTCGTTATTTCTGGCTTTTTTAACTCTTTATTTCGCCATAAATATGTGACGCGAGAAAAGGACCCTTATACAAAGGTGGCATAAGGGCCCTTTTCTCACGGAGCGTCACATATGATGAAAAATATTGATGTTAAAATTCTTGAGACGTAAAATTAAAAATGATTGATTTTCGATTGATGATCAAAAATTTTTCAGTTTGTCAATACACATGTGCTAAATTCATAATTTTTTATCAATCTTTATAACTTTATATATCAATTTTTATAATTGTTTATAATTTCCAATAAACAAATATAATAAAAAAAAAAAAAAATATTAAAATCAAATCTTCCAGCGCTGAATCAGAAATTAAGAATTATTTTAATAATTTTAAGAAAATTAACAAGAAAATAGAATCGAGCCAGATTTTTTCAGAAAACCCAGCCAGATATTTTTTCTGCCTATGCCCCTAATTACATCTAATACTATAAATATTTTTATTTCGTTATTTCTGGCTTTTTCAACTCTTTATTTCGCCGTAAACATGATGAAAAATATTGACTTTAAAATTCTTGAGACATGAAATTCAAAATGATTGATGTTCGATTGATTATCAGAAATTTTTCAGTTTATCAATACAGATGTGCCAAATTCATAATTTTTTATCAATTTTTATAATTTCCTATATCAATATTTATCATTATTTATAATGTAATGTAAAGAAAAACAAATAAAACAAATAAAATAAAATCTTTCAACGTTGCATCAGAAATCAAGGCACAATTTATCCATGATTATTCGATCGATAACTCGGAAACGTCACGATCGTACCTTCCAAAATTGTTGACTTTGGTGTCTTGGCCCGTGTCTTCTTCGTTAATTATGGAATTGGTCATCGAATGTAAAGCCGTGACACTTACATAAATCTTCGGAGGAGGCTTTAAAGGCAAAAAAGAGCCAATCCTCCTAACAATGCTTCGTCTTCTCCCGAAATACTTTGGATTTTCCATCATTTAAATGCTCCTTATCAAGTCAATCGACAAAATATCATTACCAATTATAAATGTTTCTTAATTTAAAAAAAAATGCACAGGTTTTATGGCACAGTTGTTTTGCAAAGCAGTGGCAGATTCAGGCAGATTGACATGGATTGACAATATCAGACAATATTTCACAATGTTTTGACAAAACTAAAATGCTAAAATTTAAAGGGGAACACGCATCGTGACACACACACATATATATATATATATACCTATTGTCGCCATATTGAATCACGAAAAAAACTCATCTGTAGTGTCAACATATATATATATGACATACAAATATCAATATTTACAATCTTTACAATCAAAAAAATCATCAATGTCAGTTTCGACTGTTTCTGAGTTGCTCTTAGTTTGAGATATTTTTGAACTTCTTGATGTGAAATTGTAAATTAAGGTACGTCTGATGTATATTTGATAGAGAACATGAAATTTGTAAGTTTCTCTTGAAATGGCTAAGGGTTGTCAAGTCTAACCTAAAAAATTTAACGAAGAAGTCTTTTTTTTTTTTAGTCTTATTTTTTAAGTCTTATTTTTTAAGTCTTATTTTTTTTATTTTTACCGTGTTCATGTTACTGAACTATTCAAAATCGTTTGCTATAATTATTTATTATTCTGTAACCTACGAGTCGAATTTTTTTTATGCTTTTATGTTCTTCAAAATCAAGTTTTTGTTATTTTTATATTTCTTAAATAATTATTTTTATGCTTGCATGAAAACTAGCATTTTATGTTTTTAGTGGTCACTGTGTCACAAGAAAAATTTTTTTTCAGAGAGGATTATTTAACGCACACTAACTTAGAACCAAAAAGGTCATATTTATTATTATAAGAAGCCTCGACATTCAGTGGCGTATCCAGGATTTCGTAAATCCATGACTCAAAATTATATATATATTTTAATATCATTAATTTTTATAATATCATTTTGTATATAAATAAATACGAATAACATCTTTTATTTTCCTAATGGGGAAGGGGGGGGTTTGGACCCTTTCCCCCTCCCCCCATGGATCCACCACTGTTCACATTTATTGTCGACGTATATTTCATAAAAATTCCAAAGAATTTTGTGAGTATTTAGAATGTTCAGTTTTTTTAAATAATAATTTATATTAATTTTATCAATGATTTTAATGTCACAATTCAATATCCAATATTATTTATTTAACTCTAGATTTTTTATAGATGCATGTCGAATAATTTTCTGTTATAGTAAATGACAACATTTATTAATAAATTTCAAATTGAAAAATACATTCACTTTATTTTGAACTGTGTAGAAGTCAAGTTTTCAATGATTTTTTTTCTATAATTATTGATAATTTTAAATGAAATTTAATTATTGTTGATATTTTCAGGCAATTTTTTTCAAATCATAGAAAGAATTTTCTTACAAAATTTAATACTATGAAAAGAGTGTTATTTAACTTCAAAGACTTTTTTTTTATGTATATAATTTTTCGAAGTTTTTAAGAGCGAATTCATGTATTATTAAATTGAGTACAAAAACTTTTTTTCTATGCTTGAAAGTCATTTTTATTATAATAATATCCTCTTTTGTTTGTTTTCAAAATCATGTTTTCGTTACTTATAAATTTGTTAAATAATTATTTCAGGATTTGTACAATGCTTGCACGAAGAGTAGCATTTTACGTTTTTACTGGTCACTGTGTTGTAAACAAATTTTTTTTTATAGAATATTTTTTAACTCACATTAACCTGGAACCAAAAGGATCATGTTTATTATTATAAAAACCTTGAAATTCATTGTCGACGTAAATTTAATGAAAATTTAAAAGAATTTTGAGAGTATCTAGCATGGTTCAGTTTTTGAAAATATTCACCTATATATTTTTTATGAATGATTCCAATATTCAATATTATTTATTCAACTTTAGATTTTTTTTGTGTATGCCTGTCCAATAATTTTTTGTTATAATAAACAGTAACATTTACTAATAAATTTCAAATATAAAAATACATTCACTTTTTTTTGAACTGTATAGAAATAACATTTTTCAATTATTTTTTTCTATATTTACTGAGAATTTTGGATGAAATGTACTTATTGTTGTTAATTTTGAGCATTTTTTTAAAATCCTTGAAAAACTTTTCTTCCAAAATTTATAACTATTGAAAAAAATGTTATTTAACTTTAAAGAGTTATTTTAATTCATGTATAAAATTTTTCAAAGGTTTCAAGTGCGAATCCATGTATTATTAAATATATATTAACAATTTTTTTTCTATGTTTGTAAGTAATTTTTTTAATAATAATATGCTCTTTTGTTCTTTTCCAAAATCATGTTTTCGTTACCTTTAAATTTGTTAAATAATTATTTCAGGATTTGTACAATGCTTGCACGAAAAATAGAATTTTATGTTTTTACAGGTCATTGTCGCATTTAACAGTTTTTTTTATAGAATATTATTTAACACACACTTACTCGGAACCAAAAATATCATATTTATTATTGTAAAAATATTGAAATTCATTGTCGACGTAGATTTCATAAATATTCTAAAGAATTTTGAATGTTCCTGAAGTTCCAAACGTTTAAAAATAAACCAAATGAAAAGGATTATTTTGTTTTATTCACATAATTGAAGTAATAAATAATTAGAATTATTTAGCAAATATTATCCAATGTTACTAACTAACTTTTACTTTGATCATGATTTGAAATGGAATACAAATTTTTTTTTTCATTTTTGTTTATTTCTTAAACGTTTGGAACTTCATGCACATAATTTTGTGAGTATTTAGAATGTTCAGTTTTTTAAAATAATAATTTATATTAATTTTATCAATATTGTCAATGTTACATTCCAATATTTAATATTATTTATTCAACTCTAGATTTTTTTAATGTATGTATATCTAATAATTTTTTGTCCTAATAAATAGTAACATATAACATTTACTAATAAATTTAAAATTGAACCATATTTTTACTTTTTTTTAACAGTATAAAAGTCACAGTTTTCAAAGATTTTTTCTCTATATTTATTGAGAATTTTAAATGAAATATATATATTGTTGATTATTTTAGGCGATTTTTCTCAAATCCTTGAAAGAATTTTCTAAAAAAATTTCAACTTTGAAAAGGATGTTATTTAACTTCAAAGAGTTATTTTAATTCATGTTTTGTAATTTTCCAAAGTTTTTGAGTGCAAATTCATATATTAATAAATTGATTACAAAAATTTTTTTTCTATGCTTGAAAGTCATTTTTGTTATAATAATATGCTCTTTTGTTCTTTTTCAAAATCATGTTTTCGTTATATATAAATTCGTTAAATAATTATTTCAGGATTTGTACGATGCTTGCAAAAAGAGTAGCATTTTATGTTTTTCCTTGTCACTGTGTCGTAAACAAAAGTTTTTTTTATAGAATATTATTTAACACACACTAACCCGGAACCAAAAGGATCATGTTTATTATTATAAAAACCTTGAAATTCATTGCCGACGTAAATTTCATAAAAATTTAAAAGAATTTTGAGAGTATCTAGCATGGTTCAGTTTTTTAAAATATTTATATAAATTTTATCAATGATTTTAATATTCAATATTATTTATTCAACTCCAGATTTTTTTGTGTAAGCGTGTCCAATAATTTTTTGTTATAATGAATAGTAACATTTACTAATAAATTTTAAATAAAATAATACATTCATTTTTTTTGAACTGTAGGATAAAAGTAGGAGTTTTCAATTTTTTTTTCTATATTTACTGAGAATTTTAGATGAAATATAATTATTGTTGATGATTTTGAGCAATTTTTTAAAATCCTTGAAAAAATTTTCTTACAAAATTTAAAACTATCGAAAAGAATGTTATTTAACTTTGAAGAGTTATTTTAATTCATGTATAAAATTTTCCAAAGGTTTTGAGTGCGAATTCATGTATTAATAAATATATTAAAAAAAAATTTTTTTCTGTGCTTGAAAGTAATTTTTGTTATAATAATATGCTTTCATGTTCTTCAAAATAAAGTTTTCACTATCTTAAAATTTGTAAAATAATTATTTCAGGATTTTCGCAATGCTTGCATGAAGAGTAGCATTTCGATTCGTTGCATTTTTTTATGATATGTATGTTTTGACTGGTAACTATGACATATACAAGTTTTTTTTCTTATAGAATATTATTTAACATACACTAACTAGGAACTGATAAGGTCATATTTATTGTTTTTAAAACCGGGAAATTGATTATTGACATAAATTTAATAAAAATTTCTAAGATTTTTACGAGTATTTATTATGATTCAGTTATTTAATAATAATTTATATTAATTTTTATAATAACTACAAATTACATTTCAATTTTTTTCATCTATAGATTTTCATACGTATTGCATACTAATAATTTTTTCTTATTATTTATCAATTTTAATATGAACAATGCATTTTCATATTTTTGACCTATACAAAAGTCAAGGTCTTAAACGATTCTTCCTCTTTATTTATTGAGAATTTTAGATGAAATATAATTATTGTCAATAATTTTGAGCAATTTTCAATAATTCTTGAAAGATTTCTATAAAGTTTCATATCCCGAAAAGGATGTTATTTAACATCAAAAAAAATTTTTTAAATTGTATTAATAAATTCATAACAGACTTTTTTTTCTATGTTTGAAACATTTTGAAAACCTGACTACTATTTTTTCTACTTGTGAAGTACAAATTTCATTATTCTTAACATTAAAATCTTTGATTCTATAAATTAACTTTCGTTACGTTTTGAATGTGATAACTCAAAAATTTTTCGATTCTTATTTTGTGAAATAATTTTTTTTTTTTTTTTTTTTTTTTTTTGAGCAGGTAAGATTCTATCATATGAAAAAGTGTGATTTTGCTGTTACAGAAGCTGCAAAATGAGTTATCAAAAAGGGAGTGGAAACCGTGGCAAAGGTTTCGGATTTACTGGTTTTCAAATGGCAGGGAACAAGAGAAGTGGAGTGAATATTCCACCACCGCCATCGAATTCTTCTCTGAGCAAGCAAGGATATCATACGATGAATTCTATAACCGAAAATGCATTATCAGCTTGTTGGGGGATGCCAAAAAAACGGAGCAAGACAGAAGAAGAGTAATGACGAATTTACATTTTTTTAAATCATATTTTGGACAGTTTCTTTATTTGAACTGATTTTTAGAAATTGTGAAATACAAAAAGATTATTTCTACAGTTTTGGAAGTTCTATGATTAGTTTTTAAAAAAAATTTATTTACAGAAAAAATAGAAATATTCCAAAATAATTGAGTTGTCGATTTTTAAAAAACGAAAATAATTTTTATAAAGAGAAAAGAAAAGTTTTTTACATAATGCTTGCTAGTTTTCAAAGACATTGTTTAAAATTTTGTTAGAAGGTAAAATTCAACAAAAAGAGAAATGTTTTGTATAATTCAGATATTTCGAGGATGACGAAGAAGCTGCATCTTCGTCTCTGGAGTACATCCCAAAGCCAGGTTCGCCAACATACGAATTGATGAAAAAGCGAGAGAAAAAACAAGAGAGTGACAGTGAAGAAGACCCTTTGGATGCGTTTATGGCAGGAATTGATGCTGAAATAAAACAAAACAAGAACAAAGTTGAAGATACAGACAAAAAAGACGAGAAAGCTAAAGGTTTCAGAGCAGACATAGACGGAGAAGATGACGAAGAAAGTTATTACAGGTAAAATTTTTACAAGAATTTGGACAGATTCATGAAATTGTTTGCTTTGAAATAATTTCTACGAATTTTGCGTTTTTACTCATGTTCAAACAACTTTTTCACTTTTTTTTGAAGAATGTTTTTTTTTACTTTCAAGACATTTAGAATTTCTAAAAATTGTTTAACTGTCCCTGACGTATATATTTTTCATTTTTTAAAAAATAATAAATTATTTTAGGTATATGGAAGAAAATCCAACAGCTGGTTTGCCTCTAGATGATTCTGATCAGGAAGTCGAATACGACGAGGATGGAAATCCTTTGGCTCCACCGAGAAAAAAAGAGATTGATCCGTTGCCACCCATTGATCACAGCGAGATTGAATACGAACACTTTGAAAAAAATTTCTACAACTTGCATGAGGAAATAACGGCGTTGAGCAAAAAGCAAGTCGATGATTTGAGGCAAACTTTGGGCATTAAAGTCTCTGGTCCGTCGCCTCCAAAACCTGTGACGAGTTTCGCGCATTTTGGCTTCGACGACGCTTTGATTAAGGTGAAAAAATTAATAAATCTCACTGTTGAAGACTTGGAAATTAATTATTTTTATTTTATTTTGCAATTATACGAATTGGTTAATATACACTGACTTTTAATTTATTCCAGAATGTAGAAGTGCCGAATTTAAAGTGTAAAAAAATTTTGGTAGAAAATATGTAAAGAATATAAAATGTTAATCAGGGTTGGGCGGAAGTGATATTCTAGGATTAATGTAATAAATATTGCAATACTCCCATTCACGTAGAAAGTATGAAATATGAATATTCTGTTATTCCTGAGCTTTAAACTTGGAATATTTCTTATTCTTTTTTTTTCTGTTGCCAAGGAGTGAATTAGATTTATTCCAAAAAATATTCCAATAATTGGAATGACCAAATACTGGTTGATTGCATAATTTTAATGTGGATATTTTTTTGAAAAATGTTGTTTTTACGAAATTAATGTGATTTTCCCTGTTGTTTAATTGGCTAAGCAACAAATTTCAATTAGTTTGTAAATTGAATTTATTATAAAAGTGCGTTTGAACACATTAATGCAATACTCTGTTTCTATAAGACATATACGCTTTTTCAAGTTTTTTGAATTGCTGGAGAAGTATTTGACACTGATTTTGGTAAATTTATTTAAATATAGTATTTCAAAAATTTCTTTCTGCAAGATATATATCATTTCCATAGTTTTTAGGTTGCTGAGTGAGAGTTTGATATCGTTTTTGTAAAATTCGTTTATTTAAACAATTTTTTCAATAAATTATTGCAAAATTTTTCTTCTACAATATATATTCTTTTCGTGGTTTTTTAGGTTTCTGAGTGAGGATTTGACATTGTTTTTATAAAATTCTTTTGTTCAAACAATTTATTTAAACAAATCATTGCAAAAATCTTCTTCTAGAATATGTGTATCCTTTTCATGGTTTTTTAGGTTCCCGAGTAAGGATTTGACATTGTTATTGTAAAAACCGTTTATTTTAACAATTCATTGAAACAAATAATTGCAAAATTTTTCATATGCAATAGTGTATACTTTTTATGGTTTTTAGGTTGCTGAGTAAGAATTTGATATCACTTTTGTAAAATGCGTTGATTAAAACAATTTATTTCAATAAATTATTGCAAAATTTTTCTTCTACAATATGTATATCCTTTTCATGGTTTTTCAGGTTTCTGAGTGAGGATTTGACATTGTTTCTGTAAAATTCGTTTAATTAAACAATTTAATTTAACAAATTATTGTACAATTTTTTTTCTACAATATGTATATCAACAACAGAATTTTACAAAAACAATGTCAAATCTTTACTCAGCAACTTAAAAAACCACGAAAAGTATATACATATTGTAGAAAAAAATCTTGCAGTAATTTTTTCAAATAAATTGTTTAAATAAACGAATTTTACAAAAACAATATCAAATTCTCACTAAGCAACCTAAAAAACTATGAAAATGACAAATATCTTGCAGACAGACATTTTTGCAATATTTTCTTTGAACGAATTGTTTAAATAAATAAATTTTACAAAATCAATGTCAAATACTTCTTCAGCAACTCAAAAACTATAAAAATCATGTATATCTTATAGAAACAGAATATTGCAATAATGTGTTTAAACGTATTGTCATAACAAATTTAATTTACAAACTAATGGAAATTTGTTGCTCAGCGAACTAAACAACAGGGAAAAGCACATGAATTTCGTAAAAGCAAAATTTTTCAAAAAAATATCCAAGTCACAATTATCCAATCAACCAGTATTCGGTCATTCTAATTATTGGAATATTTTTTGTAATAAGTCTAATTCATTCCTTGCCAAGGGAAAAAAAATGAGGAATATTCCGAGTTCAAAGCTAGCGAATAACGGAATATTCATGTTTCATTTGATTGTAAGTCTTTGGAATGCAATACCCCGTTTTCCCAGCGTCAATCCTATTCCCGAATTCGGATGAATTCCCAATCCTAAATGTTATAAAATTACACCTAATATTGCTAAAAAATCTTTCATTCAGACTTCTCGTTAAAATCACAAAGGATTTGAAAAGGCTGTGTATTCAAAGTTTTTTGGTATTGAAAAGAGTGATTTTCAAAATGTTGTTTTTAGGAATTGATTTATATTGATGCATTTTGAGAGATCATTATTCAAAATTTGTCTGTCTGTTTTTTTAGGCTGTTCGTAAAAATGAGTACACTCAGCCAACTCCGATTCAAGCTCAAGCAGTTCCAACTGCTTTAAGTGGACGAGACTTGATTGGAATAGCCAAAACTGGAAGTGGAAAAACTGCGGCTTTCATTTGGCCGATGTTGGTCCATATAATGGACCAAAAGGAATTAAAAGACGGCGACGGACCCATTGGGCTCATTTTGGCGCCTACGAGAGAATTATCTCAACAAGTAAAAAACAAATTTCACTGATTGTAAATCATAATTTACAATTAAAAATTAAAAAGTACTCATTTATAGTTTGGTAATAAATAATTTTTTACAGAAAGTTTGACACTGGTCTGATTGAAATTCTAAAACGTGATCAATTCTGAAGATTTTGACTTAATTTGTTGAATCTTTATTCAAATCACCAATTTTCGTTTGCAGATTTATCAAGAAGCCAAGAAATTCGGAAAAGTCTACAACATTCAAGTATGTTGTTGTTACGGTGGTGGAAGTAAATGGGAACAAAGCAAAGCATTGGAAAATGGAGCAGAAATTGTCGTGGCAACGCCTGGACGAATGATAGATCTCGTGAAAATGAAAGCTACAAATTTGTCAAGGGTTACTTTCTTAGTTCTTGACGAAGCTGACAGAATGTTCGACATGGGTTTCGGTAAATATAAATTATATTTGGAAAAACATATTTAAATAAAAATAAACCTAATTACCGTCTCCAATTTTTTTAAGTTCCAAATAATACAAAAAGATTAAAAAATTGTTTGACCTGGATGTTATTAAATTCTGATAATTTTAAGCTCGATGTGAAAACGACATCAGATCATATGATGGTTTTTTAAATTATTTTTAGACTATTATTGTTAAAATTTTTTGTTTTTGTAGTAATTTTAGTATGAAAAAACGTTTCTCTTTGTTTTTTTCAGAACCTCAAGTGCGGTCAATTTGCAATCATGTGAGACCTGACAGACAAACGCTTCTTTTTAGTGCAACTTTCAAGAAACGCATCGAAAAACTTGCAAGAGATGTTTTAAGGTAGGAAATAAATAATAATAAATAGTTATAAATAAATGAAAATATGTAATCTAACTTATTTATACATAATATAAATAATTACGACATAACATGTATTATACATGATAACATTTTGCTCATGTTTTTAAAATTATATAAGAATCTCTAATGGGAAAAGTATTCATAAACTTTAACTGTAATTTTCCAACGTCTTCCAAAAATGTATTTTAATACAAATGTTTACAGTTACTGAATTTCATTCGCATAATTTCGTTACTCATTTCTTCACTTCAAGTGATCCGGTGAGAATAGTGCAGGGAGATGTTGGCGAAGCAAACACAGACGTGACCCAACATGTCATCGTTTTCAACAACAATCCAACTGGAAAATGGAATTGGCTTTTGCAAAATATCGTGGAATATCTCAGTGCTGGGAGTTTGTTAATATTTGTTACAAAAAAGGTACGTTGTTTTGAGCATATCGACATTTAAAAATTTAATAAGTGTTTTATTTTCTGGTATTCATCTTAAGACAAATAGAAGTATTTTAAAAGTTTTCTCGAATATTTAAGCCGTAATGAAAAATACAGAATCATGCATTTGCAAATTTAGAATTCATTACTTTTAATAGTGTTTTTGTAAATAATATTTATTATATAGCCAATTTTGATCACTCGGAGCAAATATGTAAAGAAAACTATTATTAGATGATTGTTTGGAAAATTCTCTACATATTCTCTAACTTTCGATCCCACATCAGGATTCTCATCAGGAGTCTGTTACAAAACTCGTATGGAGATTATATTTCTTTCAATATTCCAACTATAATAATACCAAGAAACTATGAAATGTGAAAATTACTTCTCTTTAGGTATATTCGTAGAAAACAGTGTCAAAAAAACAACGCATCACAGAATGAATATCAAGCAGAAACATGACCACAATAGGATTCATAATATAATGATCATTAGGAGCAAAAAAAATCCTTCTGTAATATTCAGAATTATTTTATCTCTCTATCTTATAAAAACATTTTCCGCCCCTGCTAGTGGGTGGATTAAGGTTAGTTTAGGTTAGGATATTGAACCAATACTGAGCTAATAGTGGCCCAATGGGACCTGCCATCAACATACATAAGAAGTCTCTTACGCCTTACCATAGTAGGACCAACCATGAACATATACAAGAAGTCTCATAAAGTGAAATTTCTAATGTCCTACCATAGTTATACCAATAATCAACATACACGAGAAGTTTTTAAAAGTGAAACTTCTAATGTCTTACCATAGTCGGACTCACTATCAACATACGCAAGATGTCTCACAAAGTAAAACCTCTATTATCTTAACGTAGTAGGACTAACCATCAACATACACAAGAAGTCTCACAAAGTGAAACTTTCAATGTCCTACCATATAAGGATCTACCATTAACATACACAAGATGTCTAACAAAGTGAAACTTCCAATGTCCTACCATAGTCGGACCAATAATCAACATACATAAAAAGTTTTTAAAAATAAAACTTTGAATGTCCTACCATAGTAGGATCCACTATCAACATACACAAGATGTCTCATAAAGTGAAACCTCTATTGTCTTACCGTAGTAAGACTAACTAGGAACATACACTAGAAGCCTCTCAAAGTGAAACTTCCAATGTCTTACCATATTAGGAACCACCATTAACGTACATGAGAAGATGAAAATTGTTTCTTAAATTACTCAGTTGAGTATTTAAATTCATTGAATCCAATCGTCTTTGCCTCCCCATGGATTAGAATTTAAAAAAATTATGATAGTCATGCTCATTAGAAATTGAGGTGCAAAATTTGTTCTTTGGACTGAAACTTCAATCGCTTTGAATTATAACTTCAATCTGGCCAAATTTATGTGTATTGAATGATTTCCATCTATTTACACATAAAAAAGAAAAACTTGAATCTCATTACCTTTTGACAAATTTTGTTTTTAATAAAAATTACATCTTAAACTGGAACTGAATGAGGTTGGCGCGTGAAGCCAGTTTCATTATAATTATTAAGCTTTTGATCCAAATCGAATCTTATTCAGTATGTATAAAAATATAATTATAATTTAAGTATATTTTATACAATATATCTCTGTTATAATTTTTATAGATCCTGAAGATGATCCGATTTGGATTGAAAGCTTGATATAATTATAATGAAATAAAATAATCCTGAATACTACCAAAGGATTTTTTCGCTACATGGTTATTTATAAAAAGGTTTTATGAATTAGTAAATAAATATATGGTTTATTTATATTTTATATAAATGTTATATAAATATTAATATTATGTTACGTATAAATATAAATATTAATATTAATAATATATATATTTTTTAAATTAATGGATATAATTTAATAATCATCATGATAATAAATAAAAAAAATAATAAAGATCAACAACAACAACAACAACAACAACAACAACAACAACAACAATAATAATAATAATAATAATAATAATAATAATAATTTTATTATTATGGTATATAAATATATTTTATATACCATAGTAATATATTATGGTATATTTATTTTTTATGTGTTGATAAATAAATATATAGTTTCGTAAATTGGCTACATGGTTTTTATAAATAGTCTAATAAAAATTTTTTATTTTTTTTGAAATTGCTAAAATTTTGGCTGTCGATTTTCAGAGTTTTGGAAATGTAAATTGAAAATTCTTTAAAGATTAGTAACTCATGAATGTTGAATATAATTTGAAAGTTTTATACGATGTAAAGATTTTATAAATTAAAAATGATAATGTTCTTGATATTTTTTCAAACATGTTCTGTTTCTGCATATTTCTTCAGCTGAATGCCGAGGAACTAGCGAACAATTTGAAACTGAAAGAATTCGAGGTCATGTTATTACACGGTGACATGGACCAAATCGAGAGAAACAAAGTCATTACCGCATTCAAAAAGAAAGAAGTCAGCATTCTTGTCGCAACTGATGTTGCAGGTTTGTGATGATTGCAAAATTTTCAAGATTCTTCAGAACTTTTCTTTGATTGAATTTTCGACCAAATGAAATTGGCACATAATAAATAGTAATTTGTCATCTGAAAATTACAAGTTTTGGTTATTTTTTGCGAAATTCACATGAAATGATTGAAATTATACAAAAATTAATGATTGTCTTGATTTCCAATTTTAAGCTCGAGGTTTGGATATTCCACACATCAAAACAGTTGTAAATTACGACATCGCTCGAGACATCGATACCCACACTCACAGAATCGGGAGAACCGGAAGAGCCGGTGAAAAAGGCACAGCATTTACTCTCGTCACGGAAAAAGATAAAGAATTCGCTGGACACTTGGTGCGAAATTTAGAGGGCGCCAACCAGGAAGTGCCAAAAAGTTTGATGGATCTGGCGATGCAAAGTTCATGGTTCAGGAAGTCGAGGTTCAAGGGAGGAAAAGGAAAAAGCGTGAACATCGGAGGAGCTGGCTTAGGTTTTCGAGAACGATCCGATTCTTCGAGAGAGGTTTTTATTATTTATTTTTTGTTCAATTACATATGCAAGTTTAAAGTTAAACAAATAAAGTAAGAACAGTAATTATTTAAATTTGATTGCCTTTTTAAATAATAGCATTCTTGGATGAACGAAATAATGGAAAGTAATTATATTCCAGTATCAAAATCCTGGCTCGACTTCTCAAGGATCTAAAGATATCAGCGAAGTTGTGAAAAAACTGGAGCGACAAGGACCGGGAAGTGATCGACTTTCGGCCATGAAAGCTGCTTTCAGAAGTCAATACAATACTCAAGTAAGGAGAAAAATTTGTACGATGATACTCAATATAATTTAAAATAAGTTGAGCTGTAGAGTTTACATGAAATATTTGTATTGTACTTGATATTTTTTGACATAGAACTACGTCTTTCTCCGCGTTTTGGTATAGTAGGGGGTAAAAAGCTATGCATCTGCAACGAAAAAATGCAACAGTTGCCGTTGCATAAGGCCCAAAATATTTTGGGCCTTATGGATTGGGCCCCAAGTAGTGAGTTCCAAAATTCAGGTTCCCAATTTATGAGTCCCAAATTCACAAGGCCCAAATTATTTTTGAGCCTTCTGGATTGGGCCCAAATAGCAAATCCCAAATGTCAGGTTCCCAATTTATCAGTCCCAAATTCACAAGACCCAAATTATTTTTGGGCCTTCTGGCTTAGGGCCAAATAGAGAATCCCGAATTTCAGATTCCCAACATATCAGGCCCAAATTATTTTTGGGCCTTCTGGATTGGGCCCCAAGTAGTGAGCCCCAAAATTTAGGTTCCCAATTTATCACTCAAAAATAATTTCGGCCTGGTGAATTCGGGACTTATTAATTGGGCCATAGATTACAAGGCCTGATTTAAGTTAATTGAATTTAATTAAATTTAATTAGTGGAGGTATTTTTTGAGATAAAACTTGTCACTTGTTGACGTAGTTCTACGTAACGGCACAGACTTTCTGTGCCTTCGTATAAGTTTTTTTGTTTTTATTATTATTGATCGTAATTATTTTCAACATGTATCAGTGTTTTAAAACTGAGGAAAACTTTGAATTTTTAGTTCCGAGCATCGTCTGATCATACATGGGAAAAAACTATAACTCCGCCATCAGTGGTAATGCCACCACCACCTCCAAAAATGACGACTTCAAACAGCGATGAAGCGCAGGATGAAGATAAAAACGAAAGGAAGCGAGCACGTAAAAGTCGGTGGGAGTGAAAAAAATTTCCATAAACTTTTCTCAATATCTTATTCAAAGTGATTTCCTAAAGTTATGCATACATTCATTAGGTTTTGAGGAATTGAAGGTGACATATACTTTTGAAGAATATATATATGATTCTCATCAGAGAAGAGTTTTTTTTCAAATTTTTTTCTTTTATTTGAAAATTTTTTATCACCTTCAGGGTTTTATTGTAATTTTTAAATGATTTGTGAATGGCTCAGAATGTCGAGTTTCTTTAAGAAATGATTGTATTATTTTTACAATTATGTATATATAGTCAAAAAACATTTTTTAACTGACAACAAAATTATCAACGTTTTTGAAAATTGATGAGAATGAAATAAACACTGATGAGAATTTTATTTATATTCGTTTATGCCAAAAAAAGTCAAATTCGAAATCTTAAAAATAATTTTTCACAGTTTGAAACGAATTTTATGTTTCGGATTTGGATTCAAAAATTTTATGGAAAAGTACATTTACTTCAGTGGATTCATTTATAAACGAGCTTTAAAGAAAGCATCTTTATTTGACGAAATTGTGTATCACTGATCCTTTTTCAATATTTAGGTTCAAGAGTATTCTTTATGACCTTGAATGTGAATAAATGTTACCTTCGTATTTTATTAAAGGCAACCCAAATATCTTTGTTTCATTTTAGTTCCTGACATATTCCCACATCACTATAAAATTGAGTGGTTAAGGGGGGGGGGGGGGGGGAAGGGATAAGCAGATTCAGAAAACCGGGCTTCTTTTTTTACGTTTTTTTGAAGTTTAACGTTTCGCAAATGTTGTGTCACAATTTCAAATCAATTAATGATTCGGTGTAAGTCAGAAAAATTTTTTTTTTCTTATTTATAGAGTAATAAACAAATTATAAATGCGTTTTTCAGAAAGCAAATTTTTTAAGTCCGTGAACACGATCCTGTAAAATCTACTAGACCGATTCTTTTTAAACTTGGAACATACTTTCTTGGTATAAAATGCCGACGCCCTACATTTTTCGTTTTTTAATGTTTTGATATTTAAGTGGTTTTTCACTTAAAAAATTGCGGAAAATTTAGCGCAAAATTGCGTTTTTTGCTTCAATAGACCACGAATTGTTGAAAAACGAAAATAATAACTTTCTAACGATTGGGGGGGGGGGGTAGAATTAACTCTTACTCCAAGTGAATTGACCAACTTTTTTGATTTCCGATAATTCTACGCCGAGTTATCGTGTTCACCGTACAACGTGTTTTCAAAAAGACGTTTTGGGAAACGCTC
>JAPYZL010171354.1:0-13188 GCA_030522825.1 Platygaster orseoliae
TCGAACCTGGTCTGAATAGCCGGGCGAAGGTAAGGGAAAAGAAAATAATCTTTTAGGCTTTCCAGGTTGTCTAGTTTCAAGGCGGACGCACTGTATAATTTGTAATTATTTATAAAATTTTGTCCTTTTTATACAATTTTTAAAACGCTGACGATTTTATAAAACATAACATTTTTTATAAAACTATGTCTTAAAAAATTCAGGAAAAAAAATTAGTCAGATGGATAGTGTGAAACAACTTGCCGAAATGATTAGACAATTCCTTGACGTCAAGTTACTCTGGTGTTTGACTCTCATGTTCTTAACACTTCCTGTCACAGTTGCAACGGCAGAAAGATCTTTTTCAAAATTAAAATTATTAAAAAATTATTTAAGAAGCTCTATGGGGCAACATCGATTGTGTGGATTGGCATTATTATTGATTGAGAATGAGCGAGCAAGAGAGATCAATTTCAGTGAAACGATCAACGAATTTACGGCATGTAAATCGAGAAAGCGGCGTTTTTGATACTATTCATTGATTTAAATACTAGGATTTGTTGAAATGACACAAAAATATGTTTTTTTGCACATCATCCAATAAAATTAGGTACAAAAAAAAATTTACAATTATTGTTTTACTATGGGAGAAAATTGTTTCATTTGAGGAATTTTCATGGGTCCCCAAAGTCTTTGCCTTGGTAAAAGGCTCTTTTAGGATTAAAAAGTGGTCGACGAGAAGGAGCTCTTTCGGAGCCCTTCCCGTCGGGGGCCCTGAGGCACCACCCCACCTGCCCTATGCTAGCTACGGCCCTGATAACATATAAAATAGAAGTTTGAAAAATTGTTTCAATCCAGTGAATGAAAAGAAAAAATAACTGACGAAAATAAACTCTTCAGCATCGAATTCTACGAATCTACAAAGAAATCAATAAAAATCTTGCAAATCATACAAACCCTAAGAAAATATTAAAAGTAATAGAATTGTATAAAAAAACAATTTTCTGGAAAATCTGAACAAATCAAAAAAATTATCAAACTAAGAAAGTAATTGAAGTATGATTCAGAGAAATTTCAAAGAATTTCCAATTTTTGAATCTAATATTTTTCCGTGAATTTCAGTATAAAAAAAGTGAGGAAAATCAATGGTTTTTAAAAAAAATATTTTTATCTCGGCCAGTTTAGAAGACTACTATTCATTCTACTTTTTAGACGAAAAACGTCTTAAAAACCCACTGTAATAATAAATATACTTGGTACCATGAAAAAACAGGTTTTCCTGGAATAAAATTATACTATTCTTTTTTAAAAAATTAGCATTTAAAGTTTAAAAAAAAATGTTTGTTCGAATAAAAAAATCGTGACTTGGACTTTTAAATACAAAAATACATCACACTAACATCAACTCATTCAAGATCATTTATTTGAACTTTTGATCTTATCTACTCTTTATGATAATGATTTTTTTATCAAATTCACTACAAAAGAAAATAAAAAAAAAAAAGTAAGAAACATAAAAATGAACAATAGTTATCGATTCAATTTTTGAAAAATATAAATTTAGTGATCAGAAAAATTTTTCATTTTAATATTTTAGATGAGAATGAAAAAAATTCCTATCATTATTATTAGGTTTTTAAATAATTAAATTTTCGATAAAGATTTTTTTTATTGAATTTACCGCAAACTAGATATATTACACATTTAATTAAAAATTTTTTAATTTTTTCTTCGTTCTTAGAATAAATGAGTATTTTACAACAATGAATATAATTTCCTGGATTTTCAGACAGTTCTAGATTGAAACTTCAGTGCAAAACGTGTGAATCCTATGAAAGTAGATAACTTGTTTGAATAACTAAAAAATCACATGAAAAACATTCTGAAAGAAAAAATGTGTGATTTAAACAATAGATTTTAAAATTACTTTCAATCGATATTGTTTAAAAAAAAGATCAATAAAAAGGTAAATTCGTGTTGACATACAAAAATTTTGATTTAAGATTTTATATCTTTCATTAATTAATCCATAACCATAATTATTTCCAATTATTTTTTGTTTCTGGCGTTAAAAATTCATGATAGCCAAAATAAGAAATAATCGATTTTTAATTAACTTTCATACATTTTTTGTTCAACTCCATTATAAAAATATATAAAATATAATATGTAAGTGTTTGTAGTGTGCACCATCTTTCAAGAATTGTAAAAAAAAAGACGATTCTCGTTCCTAGGTCTGTATTCCTAAGCAACTAAAAGATAAGAAGTTGGATAAAAATTCCTTGTCAGCAGCAAGGAAAAAGTCAAGGCAAAGTCTTATTGTCACCATGTGACAATAAAAAAAGGTGCAGCGAGTTGTGCGATTGTTCAGGACTGGAAAAAAAGGAGATTGGTCAGGGAGAGAAAGTCAGCAAATGATGCAAAGATGAATTATCAGCAGTTTCGATTTCCTAAAAGGAAGCAAGAAGCGCGATACTGGCTGCTCGTGCTTCCACTGCTCACGTGCAATCTTGCACTGGCTGACGTCCTC
Organism: Platygaster orseoliae; assembly: GCA_030522825.1. Classification (NCBI taxonomy): domain Eukaryota; kingdom Metazoa; phylum Arthropoda; class Insecta; order Hymenoptera; family Platygastridae; genus Platygaster; species Platygaster orseoliae. The sequence goes on from JAPYZL010171354.1 coordinate 2,510, forward strand.
GTCTTCTCCTCAACCGAGCGGCACATGCTCAGGGACGAGTTCCGGGACATGCCTGCCAAGTTTGGCGATCCCATACCCCCCGAAGGAATCAAGGTACTGTCATGTACTGCAACTTGACAACACTCTCGGTTCATTTTTTTCATGCCAAAATAGTTATTTGTATATCTAGGTGCTAAAGTATGACGTTTTGCGGCGAGACAAATGTTTTCGAAACAAGGATAAAATATTGGTGACTCATGCGACGAAAAAATTACACATTGCCAAACACAATATGAAATTTTTGCGTTGCTGTGCATGAGGTGAAAAACTCACTGGTGATGATTGAGGTACAAAAAGGGAAACTGATTTGTTTTCTGTAAATAGGGATTAGTCATGTATGCAGATCCGCCAACTGCGTGCAATGAGATCAAGCCTCCCCCAAATGTCACCAATGAAACTGAAAATTGGATCGTCCTGATAGCACGCTACAATTGTAGCTTCGAGCTCAAGATCCGTATGGCTCAATTGGCTGGCTTCGATGCTGCCATTGTCCATAATGTCGATAGTGATGACCTAGGTAATTGTACTGCAACTTTTGTATTGTCACCATAAAATTATAACGTATTTAGAGTAGACTTCTTGATGTCATATTGGTTAAAAAAATAAATGGTAATAATCAGGGAAGGAAAACATCGAATTGGATAAAGAAAAACCTCTCTACAAAGTTAACAATCAGAACGTCAATGTTTCTTTCGAAACATTTTCTAATTTATTTACGAAATTAATAATTTTATCTATTATTTTTAAAATATGGTAAAATTATTTTGTAACCACAAAGAACTATATGAAACCGTTTGATATCGCTAACATAATAATTTTGCCTTGGTTTTAGAACCCATGTCGGCAAAGGTTCCTGTAGGCTTGCTGATACCATCGATATTTGTTAGCGAAATGACTGGTTTGAGGATACGCCAACGTTACTTGTACAACAGTAGGAACTTTTACATTTTGATAAATGACGATTTGCCCTTCAACATCAACACACACCTCTTGTTACCGTTCGCCATCGTCGTTGGCATTTGCTTCTTCATTATGGTCATATTCATGGTAAGATTGTGTTTGCACTTACAAAATTATTTTTTTATTTCTTTTCATTTCGTACACATAGATATACTGTACATGAAAATGACTTCATATAGTTAGAATGATGTCTTTTTGTTTGACTTTTCAAAACGATGTGTTTTCAAAAGTAAAAAAAATTGATACAACTTCCAAATCGAGTAAATTTGTTCAATGGATAATTTTTCTGGAAATTGATTTGTAGAAGTTACAGCAATACAAAAAATTTGTTAAACTTGATGTGATTTTGTTGAAGATCGTGAGATGCATAAAAGACAGAAGAAGACAGCGCAGGCATCGGCTGCCGTACTCGAGTTTGAAGAAAATTCCGACTCACAAGTACAGCAAGGGAGATCCTTACGAGACATGTGCGATTTGTCTGGATGATTATGTCGAGGGAGAAAAGCTTCGAGTCCTGCCATGTGCTCATGGTATTTATTTGGATTCACGCATTGATTTCAATGAGAAAATAAATGACTTGACTTTTGAAGATTAGTTATTTCTTCATTGTGAAAGTACTCAAGGAAAAATAAGGATTCGACTGATAGTTTTTGTTATTTTCTTCAAACTTCAGCTTATCATGCAAAATGCATTGATCCGTGGTTGACGAAAAACCGGCGCGTTTGCCCCTGCTGCAAGCGTAAAGTTTTCGCTGCCGACGAACGCGTCGTCACCGACAGCGAGTCTGACTCGGACGTCGACGATTCGACTCCTCTCATTAGAGACGGCCGTTCAGGTGAGATTTTTCACTTTTTTGTTGTTGTTTATAGTGGAAATTATTTTCTTCGTTTTGTTGGCTTATTTGTATTCTACACTTACTTCAAATTGATTTATTCATAATTGCAAGTTTTTTATATATCTATGTTTTGTGAATAATGAGTCGCACTCGTGTATGCGTTAATAAATGAATACATAAACTTGGTTTGTCCTCGTCGTCAATTTGTTATATCTGGATGCCATGGTGAATGGAAACGGGTTAATGCAATGAGAAGTCGATGTAGCCAGTAACACGATAACTTATATTCTAAGATAATAATTATACCCCCTTTCCCTTACATACACATACATAGCATGATGTTGAAAGCATTTTGAAAAACAACAAGGCGGAAATCTTATTATGTATATAACAGGTACCCAGGGTGGGACATTCACATCGTCTCCTCAGCAATTGCCCGAGGGAGGAAACCGCATAGGGAGTGATCATCCTTTCATAACTGTACGATTGCCGAGGGGTAATCGAGTCGGACGCGGCACTTCTGATGAAGATTACGAGGACGATTCTCAGAGTACCGACAGCTCCACTGGCTTTTCCAACCTGGCCCCAGACTACTTACCAAGCCACGTCGACAGTTACGAGCCAGGTGAGGGAGGCCAACGCGCGCCTCCTCCTTTTTTCACCGTCTCAGATGATCATAGCATTAATGGTAAATGATATTAATAGATTCTTATCTGTTTTTTACTGTTATTTAAAGTCCCTGTAAATGAAAGTCTGGACACGAGCATTTATGCATGTAAGTGCAAGAGAGAACTTTATCCTTTACTTTCCTCTCTTTCTGCGACGCTGTGACGTCATAAATACGATCATATGTTTTGGCAAACGTAAACGTATCAACGTATAATGTGAGTGCATGCAAAATAAATGCAAAACAATTCCGAAATGCCGTCTTGCTGTTTTCAGGGTGCCGATGATGATGATGATGATGATTGTTCAAGATTTACTCGTATTTTCATATTCATATTTCATGTTTTCCTTTATGCGCATGCGCGTATGCTTCGTGCACTCGATCTCAAACTGGACTCGCCAGAATGTGCGTAACAAGCGAAGCGATTAGGCAACAGAAGCATCTCTGTTCGTCTTTTTTCAAATACATTGTTCAAACTCAAAACACAGTTTTCAATTCCATTTGTATGCATAAGCGTGCAATGAGTGATGCTTTTCGTATTACGTGTCCGGAAATAAAGTCGTAAAGTTCGGAATCAGTGGCTTTCATTTTGGATTCACCTCGGCTCAGTTTACCCATATTTCGAGATTATCACAATCTTTTTCAATGATAATGATTTTTTTTTCATAAATAAATTATTCATTGATTTTTTTTTTTTAAGGAGAAGGAGAGACCGAGCTGGAACACTCCGAAAGCAGCACAAAGTCTCAAACAGCTGACTTGTCAAAGAAAACAGATGAAAAATATTTCCAGAAGTTAGAAGATGTGTTGCAGCGTGGCAGACTACGATGTCTGGATGACATGCGATCAAGAGGAGTTTTTACCAGCGGGAATCGCAACAATAGCGGCGGCGGTGGCAGCAGTAGCAACGTCAATCGAACGGATCAAACCTCCGCCGCCACATCTACTGCTACGCGCGCCCTCTCGCAACGCGATCGTTCCAGTCGCGCCTAAATTTCGCCCTCTCAGATAACTTGATTTTTTACATTCACCATGTTTCATACGGACGAATTTTACACGAGTCACGCACATTACACGATTCATTTCGAGTTCTCTAATGATGGGCAATATTCTGATTCTACTGTGAAGTTTTTTATCATCTGAGATACTGGACAATCAGTTTTTCGTTTTTAGCGATTTTTATTCCATTTTAATGCAAAATAATAATGATATGCCTATCCAAAATTGAAGTTGGAGTGGATGTGTTGGTTGAAATCAAAGCATGGTGATTTCTTTGTAATTTGGTAAAGCGGACAAATGAATTTTGCCCTATGACTTCGAACGTGTGCGTATGGGACAGTGAATTTCCTCGCGTTTGTGATATTGCCAGGATTAGAAAATAGGGGAAAATCGATAAATACGCAATGCGAAAACGTCCAGTTTGTTCGTTTTGTGTTTTTTCTTTTCTTTGGAACGACAATGTATCGTGCGAATGTGAATAGCTTTCGCTTTATCGGGGTGTATGTGTTTGGTAGAGTACAGCAACTCTTGTAACAATTTTTTACAACCTAGAAAATAATCGCGAGCATTTTATTGATAATACGTTCTTGGTTAAGTTGTTACGAGCAATTCAAAATTTAATTTTTTACATTATTCTTTTGAATTATGAATTTTTTGTTCTTTAATTCTCATGAACTAACTGTTCAACGAATATTTTCGTTCAAAGAACAATGAATTGAGCAATAGTTTCTTATTTGCACTATTTGGTTTGTCACTTGTGGAAACCAAAGCAGGACAATACCAAGGTCATTGACTGGGCCAAAGGTGGAGATATGCAATTATAGGATCTGTGTTAGTCTGTAATATAATAATAGATTGTTTGTCATTAAATAGTTATTTTACGTAAATGAACACACGATTTTGTAAAAAGCTATGTAAATAGTTTTTTGTTTCAGGAATTCAGAGCTGTTACATGTAAAGGAATTATATACATGAAGCGATCAACGGGTCGAAAAATTTTATATTTGGTACCCTATTGAGTCAACTGTTGCGTATACTTTGTTAAAACTATTATGCGATTGTTAGTAATGGTATTCATTGTAGAAATCATTTTCTGAAAGTGAATAAAGATGCTAATGAAATCAATTATACTTTTTTTTTATGCTAAATTTTAGTGAGATTTGATTTATGTATATATTTTTAAGAGAATTTCACCGTTCACAGTGGCGGAAACGGATAATATAATGCGAAGGAATGTTTAAATAGATTCTAAGTTGAGTGCAATAACTATTAAATTGTTTTACCAACAACTATTTTTCATGCATGTACTTCGTATGCTATAATGATTTTGCATTTGCTTAAAAAAATGTTGCAATGACTGGCAACACTGTCCTTTTTCAAATTTAGATTATCATAAATATTACAATAAGATATTGCAAAAAGTTTAAAAAGAGTATCGTAAAAACTGGAATACATTTTAAAGTTTGTTCAACATACTTTTTAAATGTGAACCAGTTAAATCTTACTGTTTCGCAATCGCTTTTACCTGAGTACGCTCATCGTAAGTACAGCTAATTAATCCAATCACATAAAATTTACATGTACATTTACAAAATTGCGATTGTTTACAAAGTTACAACTATTTTTCAATTTGTTCAAATTAGTTGCATATTCTTAAAACTGAAATTTTCGAATGCAAAAAACTTTTGGAATTTTTGAATTTAAAAACTCCCAAACTTGATTTTTCGAACGTTTGGTGAATTTCCAATTTTTTTTTATTAATAATAAAAATGATAATCAACTGTTAATTTTGATTTTTTGAATTTTGTATTCAAATTTTATGTCCGAGTAATGTATACGAAATTTTACAGTATGCTGTATATTCGATATATTAAAATGTAGCTTCAAACGTTAAACATAAAAATTTTGTAATAGAACAATGATTTTATCATTATTACAGCCCAATGATTAAATTTAAAAACGGTGTTTGAATATATTTTACAACTGCCATTTTTGAATACGCCGCCATTGCTGAATGCACAGATGGCACCTTAGACCATATAGTACATGGACCGCTCGTTGGGTACCGAAAAAACGTGCAGACATATGGGACAAGTTGTTATGTCCAACCCTATAGCAGCAATACATGGACATAACAACTTGTCTCATGTGTGTATCACGATTTTCAGCGTACAACAAGATAGGCGACGAGCGGTCCATGTACTATATGTTCTAAGGATGGCATTGTTGCCAACACAAGGAAAAAAACAGCTGTTCTTGACAATTTTTGACAATTCTGCATGTAGCCCATTCTTGTAAAATTAATATTATTAATAACTGTTCACATAAATAACAACAAAAATGCCGAAAGTGAGGCGAAGCAGAAAACCTCCTCCTGATGGATGGGAGTTGATTGAGCCAACGCTCGAGGAATTGGAAGCGAAAATGCGCGAAGGTATTGTTTTTGTCCCTTGTTATTTTATCAAACCTAATTTTTCTATATTTTTATTTTGTTCAATTTTCATAGCCGAGACTGAACCACACGAGGGAAAAAGAAAGCAGGAATCGTTATGGCCGATTTTTAAAATCCACCACCAAAAATCAAGATACATTTATGATCTTTTCTACCGTCGCAAGGCCATTAGTCGAGGCATGTACAATCCTTCGCAAAATTTGAAAATTTTGTTGGTAATTATGCATTGTAGGGAATTCTTACAAAAATGGTCTAAAAAAATTGTTTTTTGCGAAATATTTCTTTTTTTTAGAAAACATGAATTTGTTGGGAAAGATTGTAATTTATTATATAAATTATGTTTATTATTTATTATTTTTTTATGTTATTATTTATTTACTATTTTTGACTTAATTTTCATTATTTTCTTTTTTTTTTACTTTATATTTAATTTTTATTACTTAATTACCACTATAATGTTATATTTATTGTTTAAATAATTATTGACAATTAATTCAATAATAAAGTACACTTTTTCCGAAAAAACAACAATATTTTGCAAAAAACAATGTTTTTTAGACCATTTTTGGAAATTCCCTTAAACGCATAATTACCCAAATGTTTTATGAATACCAATGTTGAAAACAACAATTCACTCTTTTTCCAGAATTGTACGACTACTGTTTAAACGAAAATATTGCGGACGGAAATTTGATAGCAAAATGGAAAAAATCAGGGTATGAAAATCTCTGCTGCCTCCGGTGTATCCAAACAAGAGATACTAATTACGGCACGAGTTGTATTTGCCGAGTGCCGAAAGGGAAACTGGAAGAAGGACGAATAGTGGAATGCATTCACTGCGGGTGTCGAGGCTGCTCTGGATAAATTATAGATCCCTTCACACATATTTTTCTTTGTATTTTACATTAAACAAAATTGTAAAATTATACTGCAATAATAATGATTTATTTTTACATGATGAATACATATTTTTTTGTCGTACCCCGAAAATTCCATTCATGAAAATGAAAATGCATGAAAATTATTTTTAAAAAATTATAATTTATTTATTATAAAAATTATTCATTTTCTTAATCATTAATTTAATTATTATAAAAATTATCAAATTATTAAAAAATGCACGAACAAAATTAGAAAGTGCATTTATGAAAATGCATAAAAATTAATGCTGGGTAAAATCAGTAAGAAAAACTATCAAAATTTTTAATTTAACTTAAAGCAAGTTTTTTTAATATCCAAAAAAGTTTTTAACTACTGAAATTTTAAGTTTGAAATTTGAATACTTTCCCCTACAATTCCTATAGAATAAAATGAAAAAGGGTTTTTTTATTTTTTTCGGTTTTCCTTTTCATGGTAGATTATTAGAGAAACAAAATTACTGCTTTATGGTTTTTTACATTATAAATAAATCATTAAACTCATCAAAATGTATAATCGCTTGGATTTATACGATTTAAACAGTATATGCATAATTTATTCATAATTTGAAACATGGCATTGTTTAGAATTTATAATTCTGTCGCAAAAACAAATCGAACTGTATAGTTTTGGTGGACAATTGAACTGATGATTTTTCCCAGCCCTTTTTTCCATTAAAATTGATTTTCAATGATTGAAATTCAATTTCATGAAAAATCAATTTAAATGTGCCGCCATATTACGGCAATCAGCTGATTGTCATTTATGACAATTTCCAACTGAACAGCTGATATTTAGACGCATGCGCACATAATTTGTGATGATACGGTACTACTAAACAAGGACAGATTTATATTTGATCGAACGCTAGAAAAGGAAACAAGATAAAAATTATGAACACTGTTTTGTGTTTTGTGATGATGCGGTCGTGGCATGCAAATAATATGCAAATCCGAAATAATTTTTAATGAAGCGTGTTCTGCTCCACGAAAGCAACAAAAAACTTGTAGCACGAGTGGAACACACTTATTGGGAATTGACTTGTAAATCAATGAATTTGTAAATAAGCAAGTCATTGCTCGTAGAACTGGCAAGAATTATTGCTGGTGTTTGGACTGATAAAAAAAAATACAGTGGTGCAGTTAACTATTAGAAATGGCAGGCAAAAGTGGAAAATCCAAGGAGTGTGTTGGGGGGACTCTTGGAAAATTATATTTGAAAGGATATAATCTCATCCAAGCTCTTGGGTGAGTTTTACTCGAATTACTGATAGAAATATCCTGAAATTCGTGCAAATAAATAATAAATAAATATCAGTAAATAACTATAAGTTTCAAAAATGCTATAATAATATTGGTACTAAATAATAAGTCATGTACGTAAAATAAAAAAAATTTTTGGTTCATTTGAGAATGTACCTAATTTTTATTTTTGTGATTCACAAACAAGATTGGTTTATTTCTACATGAATTATTTGAAAAAATTCTATTTCATAACACTAAAGGATATTTTTTTTTGAAAAATGATAATTATGTGGTTTAACATTTTTTGAATTAGAAGTGCACATTGTGAAGTGAAAAAATTAAATAACATTTTTCGATGAAGCCTATACTTTTTGTATAAATGCATTGTTTGATAAAAAAATTTCATTTCAGGTAACAAAAGAGTAATTTTTCTGCAGAGAAATTAATGTGTGATTGAATTTTTTTTAATTTTGAAGTGCACGTCCAGAATTTTCAAAAGAGCACAAACAAATGAAAAAAAAAAATTAGAAGAGAAGGAACATTTTCTACCGAAGCCATAAATTTTTTTGTCATTTTTAATAAATTATAGGTTTGCCTAGAGTTTTTTCATTTGCAATACAAATTTCATTGTGATCAAATATATATATCTGACTGTATTCAAGTTGGAGCTACATACTCTACCAAGTGATTTCCTACCAAACATCACAAACCAAAGGATCCGCTAGCTTATGGGAAACTATCCAGTTATCGCTCATCATCTTCCAATCCGCTGCAGTGCTAGAGGCAAGTGCACTCACAAAAAGTCCATACACAATTCATCAAACTTGAAAAAATAAAACAAAAATTGGATTGAATCAGATCGTGCATGCAGCGACAGGACTGGTAGTGTCGAACCCCGTGCTCACCCTGATCCAAGTATTTAGCAGAGAAATGATAGTCTATGGAGTAGTCCTGGCGACACCATCATCCTACGCAGCATCCTCAATCGGTCTCGTTTTGTGCCTTTACACATGGTCAATCACAGAAATCATTCGCTACTCATACTACTTTTTCAATCTCCTGGGTTTTGTTCCAAGTTTCCTCACTTGGGCAAGGTTTGAACAAATTTTACAAGGTACATATTTTGAAACACAAAACTAATTTTGTGTCTTTCGAAACAGGTACACTTTCTTCATCGTGCTGTATCCAATGGGAATCACTGGAGAACTGCTTTGTTCTTATTCAGCTCAGGAATACGCGAGGATTAATCAAGGCGCCTGGAGCTACACGTTACCCAACTCCTGGAACGTGACGTTCTCTTATCGTTACGCACTCATCCTCATCATGCTCTCTTACATTCCAGGTACTTATCTGTGTTACTTTTATTATATTTTCATAGAAATTAACTCTAATTTTGTTTCAGTGTTTCCCCAACTCTACCTCCACATGTTTGCTCAGAGGCGCAAGATCTTGGGTTCACCAGCTACAAAAACTACGAAAGCACATTAAATTGTTGCTGTTGCCTTCCTGTCCTTTTTGACAGTTTATCAATTGTTAACTTTGGTAATTTTTTGAGGAAATACATGACGTTTTTAAATAAATGATTGCATTTCTTTATGATCCTTGACATACAACTTTTTGGAAAACAAATTACTTTAATGTTTGGAGGTATGAAAAAGACTTGCATTCAATTTTCAATGTTTTTTATTTTAAACAAATAAACACGAAAATTTTACAAAATGTACATTTTATAAATTAGGCCTCGTTTGTTGGCACTGTCTTGATAATGTCAGAATTGCCAGGGTCTGTGATGGAAAGGGTGCACACACGGAAATATTTTCCACAAGCAGTGCCCAATTCGATATTGTTTCCTGTGTAGTGGTGCACACCAGTTTTGGCCAACATCGCATAATACTCTATTTCGGATCTCCTAAAACACAGAAAAAAATTTTTTTTTAATTATTGTTCAGTTTGATTCTCTTCAACATTGTCGATATTGAACTAAAATACATGAATCATGTTTTTAAGAAAATTTTGTAATTTATTTTTAAATTGTAGAAGTAGGTGGATTTGCAGAATATTTTACCGTCATGGAATAACACTATTTTGTAGTATGATCAAAGCAATCGTAGGATAATTCAATATATTGATCATCGGGGTACTAAATATTCTTTTTTCAGTAATTCGATAAAATTCTGGTTAATATGATAAATCAAAAGTAGAATTTTTCGCATATATTTGCAAGCATAGTATCACTTTTTTCAGTAAAATATCATATTATAATATACAGGGTGTCCCAGAATCGACGTGCAATATTTTGACCAATTTTTTTTCAGATTTTTCTGAGACCAAATATCCTCTTCCACTTTTCTCAAAACTCAAAATTGGCTGAGATATTCGAGTTAAAAATGTAACCAATAAACATGCTTTTCCGAGGAGTGGGGGTAGACACCATGGACCAAAATTTGCCGAAATTTTCTCCATATTATTCTGAGTCGAAAAGTCCTTTGCCACTTTTCGCAAATCTCAAAATCAAAAAAGATATTCGAGTTAGAAGTTTCAACCAATCAGATTTCTCAGATTTCA